>JAQOOD010000008.1:27394193-27611175 GCA_029633175.1 Citrus glauca
AATGAGTTAAATTGTAATAGATTATAATAAAATCTTTAATTAATTTTTATCATTATTATTATTATTTTGTATTTTAATTATTGTTATTGTTATTGTTATTAAAAAATTAATTAATAATAATTATCATTAATTATTATTATTATTATTATTAACAATTTAACAAAAAATTATTATTAAGTATTGTTAATAGATTAATTAATTATAATACTTTTTATTCTTGTTAATAATAATAATCTATTTTAAAAATATAATTATAATTTATTTAATAATTATTATATTTTTAATGAAATGGAGGGTATTTTAGAAATTTAAAATTATAAGGTGCGAATTGGTACTCTAAGAATTTCAATAAAATAAAACAAAGTGTAAGGGGATAAACTAAATTTTACAATGCACAAAGTCTTATCATATTTATGAATAACTTGTAAAGAATATAGAGTATAAGGGGTCTAATGAAACTTTACAAGGCAGTCGTAGGTGGATCCAATTTTATAATAATTTGTTAGTCAATGATTCTCCCACATCAAAAATGAATCATGCATAAACAGTTGCTATCACAGTCAGCCTCAGTGCATGTGTGCCATTCTAGAAAGGAACATCAAGCTTTTTGCTTGTTCGTTTGACTAACTTGAAAAATTGAAGCTTCCTCGAACTGGCCTTTCAAATGACCATAAGACGGCAAAAATAATCATGTGGTGGAAACGAAGGAAACATCAACTCCAAGTCATGGATTTGTCATTTGCACGTGGTTAAGATAATTCTACTTACAATTTTTTTTTTATTTAAATTACATTACGACATATATAGGTACTTATAATTAAAATTTTTTCCTTATTTTTATAAATTAGCTCTATAATTATTGCACAATCACGATAATTAAACATATAATGGATTGAATGTCATTTATAGATATTTAGAAGAAAATTATGGTCTATAATATAGACGAAATGACTGAGTCCATTAATTTTAAGATAAAATAAAGAGATATCCATAACTCAAACATGAAGTGGTATACAGTGAAAATTAAGTTTTAAAGACGGAAAAAAAAGGTTATACACATTATTTATTTTATTTAAGAAAAGTACACTATTATTTTTTATTTGTTTGAATGAGATATAAAATTGGGTAGTTACTTACGAGTAACAAAGCCTCTTTTCTAGAAAAGCTTATTTGTGGTCCGGGCAGCTGTGTCATTCATATATTAATGTAATGGTGATTGACTGCTACTACAATGGATACATGTTTAGTTAACTGATTATTTAATTAATTAAATAATTCGTCTAAACGACAATGGAGAACTTCAAACTTCAAACTTCAAGCTTTCAAAACTAATAAACATAAAAAAAAAAAAAGGCTTTCGATATTCAAACCGAAGTCAAATCACGTGATTATAGCTCTACAAGGAACCGTGATTAACTAACATTATGTGATTATAGCTCTGTAAGGAATTAACCGTCAATTATTCAGTATAATAGCATAAATAATAATTGACTTTACTAATATTATGCTTAATCACGGTTCCTTAATCACATTATTTATGTGATTATAGCCCTATAAGAAGCAGTCAATTATTCAGTATAGTAACATAAATAATTGACTTCACTAATATTATGCTTAAGTTAGACACATCATAAAAAATGGTGATATCATTATGTCATATATTTATATTTAACGTGAGAAACAGAAATTTAAGCTAACATATATAAGTTCAGCTCGATACGTATGTGATGATATAAGAATATTAACTAACATGTAAAACCATTTAAAAAGTCTTATTTTTAGCATTTATGGCTATTGAACAAATTATTCCTATTTCAACGCTTCTAGAATTAAACTTCAATATTAATTTCTTTTAATATCTCAATCATTCAACTTCCTTTCCTTGTAATGCTTCTAGAATTATGATTATGATGCTACCAGCTCTCTTTTAGGAAGTAAACAGAAGGCAACGGTTCATTTAATTAGTTAATTTTATTTTCCAAATGTTTTTAGTTGTTATTTGGTCTATATTTCTTTAATATGGGTTTCACCTCTTACTATTATAAGAGATTGATGGTTAGAGTACAAAGCGATATCTCTTTAATTTAGAGTGGAAAAAGTGTAATGCTAAATAATTATGATGTCAGATTATATTGACCCTTTTATTTTCCAATAAGAGTATTTAATATAAAAATAACACTCAACATTATATTGCAAAACATTAAATTATACTTTACTTTTAAAAAAAAATTCTCCAAATCATTGATAAAATTCCCCCCCCCCCCCCCACCCCCAGGCAATACATTGATCAGTTCCTTTTATTATAAATTTACTAATTTTTATAATTAAACAACTCCAAATTAAATAGATTACACATAATTTAAATTTTTACCTCATATTTACTCCACCTAAAAGAGATGCTTACCCTGCCCAATTATGTAATTAGGAGGCAAATATAGTCCAAGTGTATAAACCGGACTCAAACTTGTGCCATAGTTAATATCCATTAAGATTAGGGTGCGTTTGGAATTGAGGTACTGTAACTCTGTTGTGATAAAAAAAACTGTAAGTATAAAATAAAAGTTAATAATATATAGTCAATATAAATTTTAAATAATAATTTTGATAAAATTATTAAAGATATAGTAGATTCTCCATTATACAAGTAAAAAATCATATCAATATAACTTTTAAGTTATAATATCTAGTGTTAACTAAATACTTTACTGCTGTAGTTTAAAAGTTACAGTTGTCCAACTTCAATCTCAAACGCACCCATTAGTATGGGCAGAAATGAATAAATATAAAAAGTAAAGGACCCGATATTAATTTTCATCCAAAAAATGTCTTGAATTATTGTAAAAAAAAAATTGAAGAACAAATTAGCAAAGTCCTGGACCGTAGATCCATCACAATCAAACGGTTATAACAACAAGTCGCACCACATTAGAGTAGACGGAGGTACAGGGGATCAAGACAGCGAACAGAGGGAGTCTGTTAACGGAGAGACAGAAGACTCGGTTAGTAGCCACTAATTGGCGCGAAAGCAAAGGAGCGCGAAAGCAAAGGAGAACATAACCGAACAAACAGGTCATGTTGAACAATGTCATTCTCTCATCAATCTCTCACATTCACAAAAAAAAAAATTCAAAATTTTCATTTTTTTTCTTGTTTCTGTCCCCTTTCCATTTCCTTATCACATTTTTCTGTCTCACTTGATCATATTTAACAGAAAGATCTTAATTTTTTGTTTGTTTGGTTTCTGATTTTTTTATAAGATTTTGGCACTGGTTGTTTTTATTTGGTCCTATTTTGATGGAATAGCTTTGTGTTTGATTGAATGTACATTGATGATTGTGGGAAAATGGGTCAGCTTCTGTTGTGGGTTTTTGTGGCGGTTTTAAGATAGAGAGTGCAATGATTGAGGTTTTGATATTGAAGATTGGCATTCACCATCAAGAGCTTTATATATTATTAAGCTTCAAATTGAAAGCTTGAAATGGTAAGTGAACTTTTGAGGATTATTTAGATTACTTTTGTTGCTTTGATATTTTTTCAATGCACGTTTATTGATTTAATCATTTTCACTTGTTCACTAGACTCAAATTTCAATTTGACATCAAATGGTTAGTTTGATTTAATCATTGTGTTTAAAAAGAAATTAGGAAATGAAATAATGAAGGATATTTATAGATTTTGAAAAAATATTATGCTTGCAAGTTTTGAAATGGGAAGCCAATGTAATGGTTGATGATCGTTGAAAGAGCTAAAGTGGTCAAGAATGAATTGACGGTCAGATTTACCAAGGAGCTAACAATGTGGATGTCATTAGGAAACGACTCGAGAAGACTATAAATCATGCTGAGCTATGAGGAAAAAAATCTAGTTAGGAGCTGAACAGTTATAGGATTTTTAGCAAGTTGGCTTAAATGGAAAAGCTACCTTTTGCCTTTGTTTGATTTGCAGTAAGGAATTTAGATGATGTGCGGAGGTTTGAACTCTTAGTAGCCTCATAATCTTAGAATATTTAAGGAACTCAACATGTTGCTTTATGACTCATCTTGTATAGTGAATGGAGGAAAAGTTGGTTCAGTTCAGAAAAAAAAAAGGAGAGAGACAGGCAGCAACTCATGCTATAATAAAGGACTTTTAGATTCAGAGTTGTTGGATTGCAGAGGTGCATTATTGTTAAGACTGCGTTGGATGCATTGGGTTGTATTTCACAATGGATTCACCTTCTTACTGAGTTGATGCTCTCTACAATCATCTTGTTACAGTCAATTTTACTGCTGGTTTTGCTTTAGGTACAGTTAGTTGATTGCATTAGAATTGAATGTCCTTTTCCAGCATGTCTGGATGATTCAAATAGATTTTGCATTAAGAAATTTCATTATAATATAAAACCACACATTGTTACGGTGATTGTTGTTGCACATAAGATAATCAATAAGTGATTATTATATTTATTTGCTTGTTTTCTTTATATGATTCATGTGTTATTTCTTTTGACACATGCAGGGAACTCCTGTAAATATTATTGTCGGTTCTCATGTCTGGGTCGAAGACCCAGAAGAGGCTTGGATTGATGGGCAAGTCTTGAAAATTACTGGAAAGGATGTTGAGGTCCAGACTACTAAGGGGAAGAAGGTTAGTGGATCACTTAAGACACAACTTGCTTTAAAAATTCGCATTCGTCTCCCTCTACTTCTTCTAGATAAATTTTAATCTCTCTTGCATCCTTGATGTTTCGTCCACCATTTTTGTTAATAACAATGAGCCTTCACATGCATTTCTCTAGATTGCTAAATCAAAAGGAAAAAATAAATTGCTGTTTAGATTTATCCTTTTATCCATTTTAATTTTATTAGTGTAGAGGACAGAATACAGTATGTAACTTGTATACATAAACCCTTCAATCAAAGACCATTTTCACATTTATTTTTCGACCTTTGATTCCTGTGGTGCAATGAATTTTTACTCTTATTTGGTGTTTTTAGGTTGTTGCAAACTTATCAAAAATTTATCCAAAAGATATGGAAGAGCCTGCTGGTGGTGTTGATGACATGACCAAACTATCTTATTTGCATGAGCCTGGAGTTCTGCGGAACTTAAAAACTAGATATGAGCTGAATGAAATCTATGTAAGTGTTTATAAGTGATTAAGATTTCAACTTTTCTGCTATTTTATGTATCTCACACCATGTTTGATATCATTTCAGACATATACTGGAAATATTCTTATTGCCATTAACCCTTTCCAACGACTGCCTCATATCTACGATGCTCACATGATGCAACAATACAAGGGAGCTCCATTTGGAGAACTAAGTCCTCATGTTTTCGCAGTGGCTGATGTTGCCTACAGGTTTCCTTATTCCATCTTGCAAGCATCATATTTATTTCTTTATCGATGAATGAAATGCTCAACAATAGTGCTTTAACTGGCTTCAGGGCAATGGTCAATGAGGGAAAAAGCAATTCAATTCTGGTCAGTGGTGAAAGTGGAGCTGGCAAAACTGAGACCACTAAAATGCTTATGCGGTACCTTGCCTTTTTAGGTGGTCGGACTGCCACTGAAGGACGAACAGTTGAACAACAAGTTCTTGAAGTATGATTGATCGTGTACTTTTATTCTTCAATGAAGTTTTCCTTTTCTGTCTCATTATCTATCAAATATGTTCTATGATATCTTATGTGAAATGTTGTAAGACTTTTGCACCATCTGAATGCAGTCAAATCCAGTTCTCGAAGCATTTGGAAATGCTAAAACAGTTAGAAATAACAACTCAAGGTGAGATAGCTTTTACATGGAAACCAGAATATTCATGCTCTTGCCCATTTCGTCCAATTGGTCTAACCTCAAATGTTCTGCAGTGATGACGTTTCATGTACTCATAAAATAATGTGTCCATCCAAGCCGCATATCTTCATATATTTCTTGAATGATGTAGAATTATCTGTAAACAAGCTGACCCCTGATTCTTTTCTCATTGATTGTTGGGTTTTTGTTGAAGTTTGACTTTGATTTTTATCCTATATTCAATACTTGTGCAGTCGCTTTGGTAAATTTGTTGAGATTCAGTTTGATAAGCAAGGAAGAATTTCAGGAGCTGCCATCAGAACATACCTTCTAGAGAGATCTCGTGTTTGCCAAATTTCTAGTCCTGAGCGCAACTACCACTGCTTTTACCTTCTTTGTAATGCTCCACAGGAGGTATCTTCCTGTTGGAATGAAAGATCTAATTTGTTGTGTCTGTTTGTTGATACTTTGACTAATATAATATTGTACAACTGCCGGCTGACGACACTAGTGTTAACAGGAAGTTGAGAGGTACAAGTTGGGAAATCCTAAAACGTTTCACTATCTTAACCAATCAACTTGCTTTGAATTGGTCGGAGTAAGTGATGCTCATGATTATCTAGCCACAAGGAGGGCGATGGATATTGTTGGCATAAGTGAGAAGGATCAGGTAGAGGTTTTACAGAATCACGCAGATAACAACTTCTGGACATAAAAATAGGAAGGACCATCCTCTCACTATTTCTCCCTCTCTCAGGAAGCAATTTTCAGAGTTGTTGCTGCAATTCTTCACATTGGCAATATTGAATTTTCCAAGGGAAAAGAAGTTGACTCATCAATCCCAAAAGATGACCAGGCCAAATTCCATCTTAAAACAGCTGCAGAACTTCTCATGTATGAGCTTCAGATACCACCATAGTTTATTTCTTGTTTTTCCTTTTATAGTACAATATTATTGGATTCAATTTTATTACAGGTGTGATCCTGTGGCCTTGGAAGATGCATTATGTAAGCGTATCATGATTACACCAGAGGAGGTTATTAAACGAAGCCTTGATCCTCAAAGTGCTCTAGTTAGCAGGGACGGTTTAGCTAAGACAATTTATTCTCGATTGTTTGACTGGTAAAACATTTAAGCTACTGCCCTACTCAATACTTCAGTGTTCACTGATACTTCTTAAAGTTATCTTGAGAACTGAGCCGTCATGGTGTGCTATGTCTGTATTTGTGGTTATTCACAGGCTGGTGGATAAAATTAACAGCTCGATTGGACAAGATCCTAATTCAAAATCTCTCATTGGGGTCCTTGATATCTACGGTTTTGAAAGCTTTAAGAGTAATAGGTAGCAACATGTAAACACTATATGCATATGAGTAGATAAATGAATTATTGTTGATATTATAGCAAGCCACCTCTCATATGTTTCATCATATCCTGCTGTGCAGTTTTGAGCAGTTCTGTATCAATTTCACAAATGAGAAATTGCAGCAGCATTTCAACCAGGTAATTTCTCTGATAATATTTACTTAGTTCAATTTAAAACTTTTAGCTGATGAGGGTCTGGCCATGTCTTTCAGCACGTGTTCAAGATGGAACAAGAAGAGTATACAAAAGAAGAGATTGATTGGAGCTACATTGAATTTGTTGATAATCAAGATGTTTTGGATCTTATTGAAAAGGTTATACTCAACTTTTTCACTCTATTCACCTGGAATTCTGAATGTCAAATTTATACCTATACTGAAGGTTTTGGATCCTAAATTGAGGCCAACATTTTCAAGGAACCTACCAACCACTTCATTTATTTAGCTGGATGGTTGTTTATAAACAAATCTGTTAGCTATCTGATTCAACTTTTAAGAAGGAACTGGCAACAAGGGTTTTAGCAAAAAATACTTTTCAGAGTGTCATTGTTTCATTGAAAATCTGTAGACTTTATATATTTCAGTGTTGTGTAATGTGCTATGAGAGGCATGGATGGCTGCGTTGAACTGTAAAATGTTCAACATATTCTTGTTCCATGCAGGCTGGTAGCTCATTTGACAACAACCTTACTTCGCCTAAGGTTTAATCATTCTGGTTTGCCATATGGCTGAAGTTAGATTCCTAGATATAGGAATGGCTAGACTATTTCTTTTATTTGAGAAGTTTCTCTAACTTCACTACATAATACTATATATTTTTTGTGGGTCGAGATGAAGTCACTTTATGCATCCAGATTTTTGCATTTTGTGGAACCAAGTTAGCTTAGCACTTTCCATGACAAAATGAGTGACTGCTGTGCAATTGTGTTCCAGAATTTGTTTTCTGGTTCAAGTCTTATGAAATTTCCTCACTTTACCTTTTGCAGAAACCAGGCGGAATCATTGCTCTCCTCGATGAAGCTTGGTAAATATTTTTCTATCACCTTCTTGTATTAAAGGAGGCATGTTTTATGTTCAAAGCATTTGATCCTTCCTTTTTCCTTTTTGTTTTTTTCCTAATGGAAAATTTCCTGATTACTGAGTTTGTAATATATGTGGAACCTAGAACTGAACTCCTCTTTGATGGTCGGATAATTTTTTCTCATTTGTAAACTTACCTTCTCTTGCAGCATGTTTCCAAAGTCAACACATGAAACATTTGCAAATAAGCTTTACCAGACATTTAAAAGTCACAAGCGCTTTGTCAAGCCAAAGTTTTCTCGCACAGATTTTGCCATTGCCCATTATGCTGGAGAGGTATGTTATTTAACAAAGTTCTTACCAATATATATAAAATCTAATACCCAAAATGGTAACTGTTGTGAGCTTCTGTTAAAATTTTGTTTTCAGGTCATGTATCAATCTGATCAATTTTTGGATAAAAACAAGGATTATGTGGTTCCAGAACATCAAGACTTGTTGAGTGCTTCCAATTGTCCTTTTGTAGCAGGACTTTTCCCACCACTTCCAGAAGAGACATCCAAATCTTCCAAGTTCTCTTCTATTGGTTCTCGTTTTAAGGTAGTTTTGCTTCTGTTTTCCTATTGTTTTTCTCTTCCGGAAATATGATATTTGATGAAAGCAAGAGTTTAACCCTTATTCTTGTGAATACGGCAATTCTTTCTTTTTTTTTTTTGGGGCACTGTATGTAAGACTCATGTTTCATCACGTAAATTATGCAGCTACAATTACAACAATTAATGGATACATTGAACTCTACAGAACCGCACTACATCAGATGTGTGAAACCAAACAACCTACTAAAACCTGCAGTCTTTGAGAATGCCAATATCATGCAACAATTGCGCTGTGGGGTGAGTACTTTTTTTGATATTATATGCTTTTTTCTGGCAGTTTTGGGTTGGCCTATGGAGACGGATGGTACCAAATCATTGTTATTTCCTTTTTGTTTGGCTATTATTGATTGTTGTCCCTATAGGGTGTTTTAGAGGCTATCAGAATCAGTTGTGCTGGATACCCCACTCGCCGTCCTTTCTTTGAATTCCTCAACCGGTTTGGGCTTCTTGCCCCCGAGTCCTTGGAAGGAAAGTAAGTATCATTTTTCTAGCACATATTTCAAGTGGAAAAAATGTTCTAGAAATGCTTAACTAGTTAATTTTGTTAAATGGTTTCTCTTCTGAATTTTTTGAACAGCTATGATGAAAAGGTTGCATGCAAAAAGATTTTGGAAAAGAAAGGGCTTCAGGGATTTCAGGTCATACAAGAAATTCTCTGTGCTGCTTGTGGAATTGCTTACAATTTTTTTAAATATCATTTTCTGATAATATTGCAATAGATATATATTCCACACTTACATTCAAATAATCAAAGTTCGTGGATCCTAGTACACATTTTGGCCAGGGATAATTAATAGGTTTTTTTCTCTTCTTTTTTTTTTTCCTTCAAATTAATTTTGCAGATAGGTAAAACGAAGATTTTCTTAAGAGCTGGTCAGATGGCTGAATTAGATGCACGGAGAGCTGAAGTACTCAGTAGTGCTGCAAAAACTATTCAGCGGCGCATACGGACTCATATTGCTCGTAGACGGTTTATTGCCTTGCGGGAGGCTACCATAGTTTTACAATCACTGTGCAGAGGTGAGCCATCAAAATTTTTTATACCAAAGAAATCAGTTTTCATAAGTACAAATAGGACATATCTTTTGAATTTACTTTTTTTTTATTTGGCTCATTGCCTCAATCCTTCAGGGCATCAGTTGAACAGTATATCAATTTGCATTCCTAATTTAGTTTCGCATGTATCTATGTGACTTGTAGGAAGACTAGCTTGCAGAGTCTTTGACAGCATGAAGAAAGAGGCAGCTGCAGTAAAAATCCAGAACCATATAAGGAGATATGATGCCAGAACGGCTTATAAAAGACTTCATGTTTCTACACTTGTCTTGCAGACTGGTTTAAGGACAATGGCTGCTCGTAAGGAATTTAGATTCAGAAAGCAAACAAAGGCTGCGATTATTATTCAGGTTATATCCTTAGCAATGTTGTATTGCTTGGATGATTTTAATTTTTATTCTCCCTTTTGCATATTTGGTCTCTCGGTACCGTCTATTTTTCTTGGAATAATAAGAAGAAGAATAATACGCTGCAGGCCCGGTGGCGTTGTCATAAAGCTACTGCATACTATAAAAGGCTCAAGAGAGGATCAATAAAGGCACAGACCAGATGGAGGGGAAGAATTGCTAGGAGAGAACTTAGGAAGCTTAAAATGGTTGGTATTTGATAACCTTTTGCTATCCTTCATGAGTGCTGTCATTTTACATAATTTATAGATTTATCGCTAAATGAAAGTATGATATATACATATACACATATATATATATCAAATTCATAGAAATTTTTAATCGATACAAGGCTTTTTTGATACGTAATCAATTTGAGGTGCTGCCAACTTTTATGTCATTGGAGTTTGGACTGAGAGGATGAGCATCTGATCAAGCAGTCTGATGCCTCTAAAAATTGCAATTCTGTGGTTTAAGTAAGCGGGAGCAATAGTGTACATATATTTATCAATATGGAACAAACTTTAACTCTGATATTTAGAAGTAAAGGCCTTAAACAGAAATTGGAAATTTTCAGGACGTTTCTGGTTAAATGAAATGAGGGCTTCAAAATGTTTTTACAGTGTTTGGGTTCTCTGACAAGTGATTGTAAATAAGGAATGAAAGTGATAAATATCATGTTATATTTGTATGCTTATTGATAATATTATAACCACAATAGAAATGTGTGTTCTAGCAATTTTTTAAATCTTTAATAAGTTGAAGTGCTTATTCTAGTGAATTTGGGTTATACCAAAGAGTTTCACATGCATACAATTGTCTGAAAAGTAGTAAAAGCAAAAATGAGCTCTTTATTCAGTATGCTTCAAGAAATTAAAGATTTATTTAAATGTTTTAAATCTAGAAATAAAACGTTATGCTTCAGTTTTTGGTCTAAAAAGTACTTCATGCAATATTATATTTAATATTTGCTTAAAATTTAAGTCGTTCTCTTGGCTTCGAGTAATAATGGCCATCTCAATTTTTCTACAGGCTGCCAGGGAAACGGGTGCACTAAAAGAAGCAAAGGATAAGCTTCAGAAAACTGTTGAAGACCTCACATGGCGTATACAGTTGGAGAAACGTTTAAGGGTGATAAGCACTCTGATTAACATTATTTGGTTCCTTTGATTATTTTTGTGTTGGTTGCTTAACATGGAACTTATGTTTGTGTTGGTTGTTCAACATGAAACTGGGGGTTCCAATGTATGATCTGTGATTGATATATCCTCATGCAATAGCTTGATTCTATGCTTGCAGACTGACTTGGAAGAAGCAAAAGCACAGGAGGTAACAAAGTTGCAGAATTCATTGCAAGAAATGCAGGCAAAACTTGATGAAGCGAATGCATCGCTCGTCAAGGAAAGAGAAGCTGCAAAGAAGGCTATTGAAGAAGCACCTCCTGTGGTTAAAGAAAAAGAAGTTTTAGTAGAAGATACCAAAAAGATTGAATCACTAACAGCAGAAGTTGAGGGCCTCAAGGTTAGTGGTTTAATTCATTGGCCACTGCATATTTTCTTATGTTGAATTGAACATGTGATCCTACGTACACTTTCGGCAGATCAAGTTGTACCCTTTTCTTGGTGATATTACTAGTAGCCTATCAGAAAATTATGAATTTGCATAACAGTATTTATGATGGAATTTGATTATGGGCATCTTAGATGAGTAAATCTTGACCCTGGCTTCATGACACGACAGACTGCATTGGAATCAGAGAAAAAAAGAGCCAATGAAACTGAAAGAAAATCAAAAGAAGCACAAGAGACTAGCGAAGAAAAACAGAAAAAATTAGATGAAACAGAGAAGAAAGTTATTCAACTCCAGGAGTCCTTGACGAGGTAGTGTACTTCTATTCTCATGGTAATGGATTTATCTTGAACTAACCTTTGATGTCAAATCAGAGATGTTTAGCACATACTGCAAAAGTATAACTCTTACATTTATTTGTGGAAGAAATTATCACCAGTTTTAAAGTCTTCTGATGTGGTCCACTTATGCTTCCGTGATTAGGCTAGAAGAGAAACTTGCCAATTTAGAATCAGAGAATCAAGTGCTACGGCAACAGGCAGTGTCCATAGCACCCAATAAGTTCCTTTCAGGCCGCTCCAGATCAATTATACAGGTAGTTGCAGAGATTTAGGTATGAAACTGCCAATTTTGGTCTTAAATATCGTGGAAGTTTTAAGGGCTCTTCTGTTGTCTGATAATTGCAGAGAGGTGCTGATGGAAGTGGTCACATACCAGGGGATGCAAAATCTACTTTGGTAAGTAAAGCTCATGGAAGTCTATATTACCATGAGAACTAGGAATGCAGAGATTTCCAAGACCTTCCGAAGTGTTCTTCCTAGTCTACTTTCATTTTTTGACCTCTTGATATATTGGAACAGGATCTGCACAGCTCTTCAATAAATCATAGAGATCCTTTGGAAATAGAGGAGAAACCACAAAAATCACTAAACGAGAAACAACAAGAGAACCAGGAGTTGCTGATTCGTTGCATTGCACAACACTTAGGCTTTGCAGGGAACCGGCCTATAGCTGCCTGTATCATATACAAATGCCTCTTGCAGTGGAGATCTTTTGAAGTTGAGCGAACTAGCGTCTTTGATCGGATTATTCAGACCATTGGCAATGCTATTGAGGTTTTAAAATTCCCAACATTTTGTGCTAATATCTTATCACTTTAACTTTTATTAACCTTATAATCTCTCTTGAGCTTGACTATTATCCATTGGACTTCAGACACAGGATAATAACGATATCTTGGCCTATTGGTTATCCAATGCATCAACACTCCTCTTGCTACTCCAGCGTACACTGAAAGCTAGTGGAGCAGCTGGAATGGCTCCACAGCGCCGTCGATCATCATCAGCCACACTTTTTGGGAGAATGACACAAGTACAATTCTCCACTAGCATCTATAAGTCATTCAGAAAATTTTATTTTCGCCTGCTCAATGATTTCTATATTTTCAGAGTTTCCGTGGGACTCCACAAGGAGTTAATCTTTCCTTAATCAACGGTGGTGTGAATGGTGGAGTGGATACCTTAAGGCAAGTTGAAGCCAAGTACCCAGCTTTACTTTTCAAACAGCAGCTTACAGCTTATGTGGAAAAGATTTATGGAATGATTCGAGATAATCTAAAGAAGGAAATATCTCCATTGCTTGGTCTGTGCATCCAGGTACTATTTGTTCATTAACTGCGTTTAAGATTCCTTCCTTTCAGAACTTCCCAAGCATTGAAACTTTTTTTTTTCCTAATATAATGAAATAGGCACCACGAACATCCAGAGCAAGCTTAGTCAAGGGATCATCGCGTTCAGTAGCTAACAGTGCTGCCCAGCAAGCTTTAATTGCTCACTGGCAAGGGATTGTGAAGAGCCTTGGAAACTTCTTAAACACTTTGAAGGCCAATCATGTCAGTTGAACATATTTTTCATTACATTCCTTGTATATAGGTTTCTCATGTTACTCAATGTTATCTTATTGAATAGTAGAATCTTCAATTGATCCAGTGGAATTTCATCTGGAAAGGGTAATTTCGGCAAATCTGGTCTGAAGTTTTGGTATCCTGTTTCAGGTACCCCCATTTTTGGTTCGAAAGGTCTTCACACAAATATTTTCCTTCATCAACGTTCAACTTTTCAACAGGTTTGAGTCTATGACCACATTGCTTTCAATTGTTTAAAAGCTTTTTCTTATCATCCTCCACACACTTTTTGGGTTGCAGCCTTTTGTTGAGGCGAGAGTGCTGTTCATTTAGTAATGGTGAATATGTTAAAGCTGGATTGGCTGAATTGGAGCATTGGTGTTACAAAGCAACAGATGAGGTACCTTATACAAGCTGTCACTTCAACTTTTCATTGTATATTATATTAACCAAAAGCAAAATGAGTGCAGTATGCAGGTTCAGCCTGGGATGAGCTCAAGCATATAAGACAGGCCATTGGTTTTCTCGTATGTTTCTGTTCTATATTTACTTGTCCACTTGTTACATCGCTTGATTTGATAGTGAAGAAAAAAGAAATTTTGAAGTTGTCTCAAATGATTTGTTATCATATTTCAGGTCATACATCAAAAACCAAAGAAGACATTGGATGAAATAAGCCATGATCTCTGCCCTGTGAGTGTAGCATAATAATAATAGCAAGTTATATCAAGGACTTCTACATCTCCTTCTCGACATCTCAAACAAATTTATTTGTTCATTTTTAGGTTCTTAGCATCCAGCAGCTGTATAGAATCAGTACAATGTACTGGGATGACAAGTATGGGACGCATAGTGTGTCTTCAGATGTAAGTTTTTATGGGTACTGATAGTCAATCTAGGCTAAAGTCATCACCATCACATGGGAGTAGAATAAAGTTGACCCCTGCCTTGTGAATGTTATATATAGGTCATATCCAACATGAGGGTGTTGATGACAGAAGATTCGAACAATGCAGTTAGTAACTCCTTCCTGTTGGATGATGATTCAAGGTTAGCAAACAACATTCAACTGTGTCATCATCTTATCAGACATTCTTTTTTTGTTGTTCTTCATGGTTTTTCTTCATTATTCATTATTACATGGTTGGAATCCAAAAGCATGATTCATAGGTTTTTAACAGCACGCTTGAGGGTGTCACTGAACTCTCACGACTTTGTTATATCTCTTGCAGCATTCCATTTTCGGTGGATGACTTATCAAAATCAATGCAACAAATTGACATCTCCGACATTGAACCCCCACCTCTTATCCGTGAAAACTCAGGCTTTAGTTTCTTGTTGCCGCGCTCTGATTAATCATCACCATCATTGCAGACATGGCAGGAGTATTCTATAAGTACCGGTATCTCTGTTTTACTGCCAAGGATGTAGATTCAAAATGCAACCTCTTCATTTGTGGATGTCTTTCTGGGGTTGTTCATCGCATTTTTCTTTTGGCTTTTTACATTAGATATATAGTTCATTCTTTCAAACAGGGATACCTTTGGTCCCATCCGACATGATGTTAAATATTTTCTCTTTGTTGTACAAGTAGATGATACCTTTTTTTCTCAAGAGAGAAAAAAATATGAAAAAAAGAAAAAGTTCAAAGCTAGCAGCATTCTGATTTCTGCCTTGAAGAGTGCAGTGTTTCCTTTCCCATGTTGTTCGTAGCTTCCCAGTACTATCTAAGTGCAGGTATCATAATGCAGGTCGATCTTTGATAACCAATGATATATATTTTGTGAAAGCACTAGTGAAATTTACAAATTTACATTCATTCATTTAAACTATTTGAAAAAAAACATTCAGAAACCAAGGATAATCACCATCCACTAATGGGACATCTGTACGATATTAAACAGTAAAATCAACTAAAAATCCGAGAAGCAACTGTGACTATTGACATAGCAGAGACAAGCACAAAATTTCCACCTATGCTGTTTCAAAGTTATAAATAGGACACAAACACACAAGAAAGATGCTAGAGACCATCCAGCATCTACCTTCAGTGAAAGGTTAAGAGTATATACATCAGCGTCCACCATTAATGAGCTTTAAAACTTAACAGCAGAATAAGCTCAACCCTCTAATTTACGAGTACCATAGCTTTATTTACATACAATTCTAAATAAGAGTAGCCACGACAACAATAATCATGTCATACTCTATCCATTCTGACATATAGAAGAATGTGGCCATGCTGGCTTGAAGTATGGAACGACTCTGCTGAAATCCCACAAAATGGAGGACCCACAACCGTCATACTGAACCACTTCCACCTCTCCATTCTTAAGATGACAAAGAAATATGTTATCCCCAGCTCTGATGTAGACAGATTCTGAATTCTGCGGAAGAAGTGACAATATTTGAGTTTCTTTGGATTTAGAACATGTACAGAATGCTGTCATAACTCTGGGATTTCTCTTCCACATTGTTTTGAAATTCCATTTATATCGCAGGATCCATTTGGTGTTGTTGGAGCATGTAGATGCGTGGCCATCTTGTTCTTTCTTCAGAACCCATATCTCCATTCCCGACTTACAACTTTGACCGTACTGCAAAAGCCCATCAGAAGATTCACCAAGAACACGCTCATCAAAATCACATGAATCTGGTAGTTCAATCAAAGAAACATGCCTATCTTCATGTTCCTGGTCATAAATGGCTATATTTCCTCTCATTGCAAACCAGTGAATGACACCCCTAATCACAGTGGCTACTTTCCAAGGACACAACGACAGAGTGGAATTGCAAGTGAGCGTTGAATAATACCATGTCCTAGTCTTTGAAAGGAAAGTCTCAATGGTGACAGAGTTGGCTTTATCATGTTTACATTCACTTTTTGCGCGAATGACTTTGTAGCACATAGAGTCATCAGGAGAGTCCTCAACAATGAATGCCATGCATAGCTCTTCAAAGTACACACGAGGACGAGGGAGTTTGTGCTGTTGTTTAGTAATTGGATCCCACACATAGTAAGACTTTGGATGGCGGCCACAAAGAAGAAGGCCATTGGAGGAGTCAATAAAGTAACCAAGCTGTTTAAGGATCCCAGAATACTTTAGATCATCACCTTCTTTAGAAGTTGACAATAATGGGAGTGCAGGCTCTGATGGGGTACGGCGTAGGCCACCCTGAGGTCTTCCAAGATACAAGGAATTACAGACGAAGAAGCCAAGGAGGTGAGAGCGTACTTTCCATCTTTTCAGGTAACCGCGCCTAAAAGCATAGCTGCAGATACAGCTAAGCCACCTCTTTGATACAACAATCAATTTGACAACAGATTCTGGTGGCAATCGCTGAAGGACATCACATAGGATGTCGTCACAGCTCAATGCATCATGAGCGCTAGTGTAAGACGACCATTTTCTCTCTCTTTTACCAGATAAGATATCACCTGCCATAATATCTGTCAAAGGGCATTTATGAATACGTTAATAAAATGGAAAGGTAATTTACAATAAATAAATAATGATCATAACAACCAGTTCAGGCACTTCAATAAGCAACTAAAATTAGGATCAATAAATTAGTTAAAAGTAGTCTCATATCTCACCAAAAACTTTGAGATACATAGCATGAATCATGTTGTGTTGGCAATTCCTAGGTCATCATGCCACAAAGTGCACAATGATTAAAAGAGGGCTTTATATCACTTAGAGCATGCATATCAACATTAATTATAGCAAAAGGGCCTCAATCCAAGTGGTCCTTTTATAACCATTGACTTCATGTTTCAAAACAGAGTAGCATCCAACAAGTTCATTGCTACTAAATGTTACAGTATGACAATGGAAACTCCAACACTGGTTAGAATGCTTATCAAGGCAGTGGGTCTCCACACTGATGGGAACATAGGGAAGAATAAATTAAGCAAGCTAATGCCTAGTCACCTAGGGGAAGACACTAAGTCAAATAATATAAAAACTCGCCATAAATAAAAGAACTTCAAATAAGTTTATCACTTGAGTACCTAACCACCATGCATAAATGTGTAATCTATATGATATGTCATAGGACTCGCCACAAAGACTCAACAACTTCGAACAATCTATCTTGTTACAGATTTCAAGTAAATAATTCAAAAGAGTAAATCTACAAGTTGCGACAGTAAATTTTACATTTACTAATACATTTTCATATTATCCTATGAACATAGAAAATAAGAGCAAATGGGATAATTGCACAATCAATAAACTTCACCATTTGCTCACAACCGATAAATTCAAAGTTCAATAAAACTAAAACGACCCACATCATATTCTGACACAAATATTGCTAATTTTACACTGGCCAAACACAAAGCATAAATATAAACACTTCTTTTAACACATTGTTTGATCAGCATTCTCCAAGTACTAATTAATTATTTGGTTTTGGAAGTTAAGTGCGAAAAACTTAAACCAAACAATGCCTTGGTGATTTAAAATCTACAAGTCACAATCTCAATCATCATTTGATTTTCCCTAAATTAAAAAAAAGAAAAAAAATTTGTGACACTTGAGGCAATACCCAGAAACATGAATAACGAATTTGCCAACTTTACATTCTCAAGTAACATTTTTCATGCTTAACATATTTTGAATCAACTCACGACAAAAAAATTTAAAAAATTGAAAAAAAATAAAAGAAGCTCAGCTTCAAATTCTTTTTAAGGGCAAAAATGAACATCATGATAGAGAGAGAGAGAGAGAACCTGCGAGTGCAAATGCTTCGATTTTGATGACGAAAACATGAGGCGTTGAACTTGGCAACAGTTCTACTTATGCAGAGGACTTGTCGCGTAAAGAGCATGTTCAGAAACGATGTCGTTTTCTGGATTGATAAAAGTTGTCCTTTTGGGGAGAATTTCAATAATAACAATAGGCAAAGCTTACTTACTGGGAGCTGCTGCAGTTTCTCACAAATTTAGTTGTGGGTTTTATTTAGATCCATCAGTCTTCTGAGAGACTATATCTTACATGTAAGGTACAACTAAAATTTTTAAACCCTTAGAAAAGGTAATAATTATTGTAAAGGTTAATAATTTTTATAGTTTTACTTTGCACCCCCAAGCTGCAGTCAGGTAATAAAATCGTTAGTCTTTTAATTTTTTTTTAAGTTCTCCATTTATATTTATAGCAAATTTAGTACTAAATTATTCAACTTTTTTTCTATTTTATTTAATTGAATCTCTAACTTGTTTAATCTTATATCTATTGAGTATTTATTGATTATATCAATGGTCTCTTATTTTAATATATCATGAAAATCAATATTGAAGCCTTTTATGAATTGTTTAATTTTATTAAATTATTTATTTAGTTGTTCTGTTAACTTGTTAATTTATTTTAT
Organism: Citrus glauca; assembly: GCA_029633175.1. Lineage (NCBI taxonomy): Eukaryota > Viridiplantae > Streptophyta > Magnoliopsida > Sapindales > Rutaceae > Citrus > Citrus glauca. The sequence continues at coordinate 27,413,304 of JAQOOD010000008.1, forward strand.
ATTTTCTTCATTGAAATTATTAATTTCTAATATTTTGTTTCCCTTTCTATATCATTTATAGATTAATTTGAGATTTCTAATTTATTTAATAAATACAATGACATTTAATTTAATTGATTGTTTCTCCACATGTTTGAATCATTAATCAAATCAATTGGTTGAAATCTTTTGTTAAAGGTTTTGGTAATTTATTCACTGTAACATCTTTTTAATAATTCATTAGATTTATAAGATATATATGACATATAATATCTCTTATAATTCAAGATACTAAATTTAGATTAAAAAATCTATGCGACATCACTGATGGTATGTATTTAGAATGAAAAATAGATTGAATGTATGTTTGTGTGTCTATGTGTTTGTTAGAAGAAAAACTTAGTCTGTCTCTAAGAGAGAAAATAAATTATAAATATAGGTACAAATTTTTTTTCAGAATTTGTGATTTTTATGAATATAATAATAATAATTTAAATCTTTATAAAAATATAGTAAAATTTTATAAAGTTTTAAAAATAATTATAGAAGAGATGGATGAGAAAACCATTAATTATAAAACATTAATGAGGACTTATTTGAAAACATAAGTAAATATATGATTGGAAATGAAATTTTTATAAATAACAATTACACTTGTACTTCGTTTTAGGTTAAAATTATTTTTATCCATTAGATTTAAGAAATATCGAAATCAACGACCTATATTTATTGGTTGTTGTTTGTTACATTATTTGTAAGGTAAGCTTTGCCATAACAACAATAATAATAAGACCCTTAAGTTTTACTCAAATGTACATAAGCACCTCTAAAGTTTCAAGCATAAACAAAGAAATTGTTTTTTTTTGGTGTCTTTGAAAATTATCCAAAGGGAAATTACCAGCCATCCATTCAAAAATTATTATATTATCAAAAATATTACAAAAAAATTAAATTTTTCAATTTTTGTCCATTATTTATAATTTGTCAATTGTCCACTAAAAAGTCAAAATTACCCTACAAAATAAATACTACTATTATTCTTGTTTTCTTTTATTTCATCTTTTCATAAGAATATTTATGTCTTTTTAGTTGATGGTTGATACAAATTACATATATTAGGTATAAAATTGAACAAAATTTAAAATTTTATAGTATTTTTATATACAAGATAAACTTTGGTAGACGATTAATAATTTTCCTTATCCATATTTACTAATAAATCTTTTAAAAATTATTTGAATATTTAAAAAAAATATTTTAAGACTATAAATTTATTAGAAAATTTTTATTATCAATCTTTGGGTTAATTAAATTGTACAATGTGCATTACTCAATATATACATGTGTGTGTGTGTGTGTGTGTCTATTCCTCAAATCAAAAGAATCTATGTGTCATTTGAATAAAACTCTGGGTATAAGTGTCATTTAATCATTTTCCCATAATAATAATTCTTAATTAATTATATTGCTTGACTATAACTCTTACATATGTTATAAGCTTTACAATTAAATTTGTTGATGCGAGATTTGGTGTCTGCTCGTTCACGACCAAAACCTCTCCTTAACGCTCAAGTTTGTAGTTGACTATATGTGACTTCACGTTGTCCCTTCTAGTCGAGCAAAACTATGACGTTTGCTGCTTCTCCCCAGCAAACTCTTGCGCACACAAAAACTGATCAGAGCGCGTCGGAGGTTTTTTTAGTGTAAATCCTCCGACATTCAAGTCAGAAATCAGGGCTTACTTTTGGAAAAACTCTGTCAGTAATTTCTTAGCTTTGTAGTGATTTCTAAAGCAATGAAATTCCTAAGAATTTTCTTGAGGTTCCCACTAGAATACCCTCTGGTATCTCTTTAAGTTTATTTTTTAGTGTTTTTGTCCAATCCTTTTACCTTCTTTGATCACCCCCTTTATAGCCTTCCAAAGAATTCGGCTTCTTCCGTTCACGTTTTTCATCTTAGCATGATTCCCGGTCACGTATGCTTGAACCTTGTGGTTGCGGTTGAGTGGGCCTCGTGCCTGGGTTTTCGGAGAGTGGCGATCATGGCTAAGTGGGCCTCGTGCTTGGATTTTTAGTGAGTGGGGGTTGTTCTGAAAACTACCTAAGGCTAGGTCTATCGAGGTCGGGTCCAGCAAGAAGTATCTTTGGTATTGAGTAGAGGATTCCTGCTCATGCCATGATTTCCAACAAAGGATCTCCTCGGCAATGGGCAAAAGGCTTCTGCACTTGGACAACATAAGCTCCCCGTATGTGAGCAGGACAGGTCCTCGTTTAATACTACTGGTCTCGTCATTATATATCCCCCAAACAAAATTATTTAATAAAATAAAATAAAATTTGTTTGATATTTTGTAATGTATGATTTTGAACTACTTAAATAAATATAAGATTATTTGAAGTTAATATTTTTAAAAGAATAGTTAAAAAAGAAATAAATATATGTAAACAATAGAACAAAAAGGTTATATATGTTAAATGACTACATTGATTAGGGCTATATTTGAATGTTGTTGCTGTTATTGTCCAAAATTTGTATGTCTAAATTTGATTTGGTATGTAAACTATTTGTCTGAATCTATTTTGTATGTGTATATTAAAAAAATATTTTTTTATTTGTTTGTCATGGTAGTAGTGTAGTAACCCATCAGAGTAGCGCATATGCGTTAGTGTGTAGATTTCATCCCAGTTCCCACAAATTAAAAACAATTTCCTTCAATTATTTAGTTTTTGAATATTGATTCCTAAGTTAAAAGTCTAGCTAATTTTAATTTTCAATTATTCCCATTGATCTTTTATCTAGTTTCAAAATCTTAATTTTAACATGTCTTTATGTTTGCTTTTTGCGTTGCATTATAAGAAAATTTTACTATTATTAAAATATTAACAAATTAAGTGATAACTTACTGTATACATTGAAAAAGATATTTTTGATTGTATTGATGATGAAACTATCTTATAGTCAATATTATGTGAAGCTTGGTTTAAGAAAATTCCTGCCAATGGGATTATATTTTACTTTAAGCAAAGTTCACTTATAATAATAATATGCCCAATCGATCAAGTGGGAAGTCACCTTTTGAGATTGTCTACATTAGACCTCTTTTATATGCCTTAAACTTGGTTCCTTTGTCTAAACTACCTAGAATGAATATCATTGCTGATCATATGGTAGACAAAGTAATCAATGTGCATGAGGAAATTAAGAAGAAATTAGAAACTCTACTACTAAGTAAAAGGCAGAGGCATATAAGCATAGGCGCTTCAAATACTTTGTTGTAGAAGATCAAGTGCTGGTTCATCTATGCAAGGACAAATTTCCTATTGAAGAGTACAACAAGCTCAAGAAAAAGAAGATTGGACCATTTTGCATCCTTCAGAAAAATGGATGACAATGCTTATGTCGTGGATCTACTAGCAACCTATAATATTTCCAAGACCTTCAATATTCAAGACTTGTTCGAGTATCATGGACCTCCACCGTTGATATATGATTGAATCAACTCGAGGATGAGTTCTTCTAAAGGGAGGAGACTGATGTATGACAAATCTAGTCATAGTAAGAGTATAAGTTTAAATTTCACTTTTCTAGTTTGATTAAGATTTATTTTATATTTTCTTATTTAAGTCATATTCCTTTTCTTAAAAGGAATCATAATTTTATTAGGAATAAGATAATCTTAATTGGTATAAATAGGCTTGTATGCTTGTTTCTTGACACAAGTTTCCTTCAAAAATATTCAATATTTTTCTAATTGAGATATTTTCTCCTTTGTGAGAGCCCTCTTTCTTAAGTTTTTAAGAATGTATTCTAGAATGAAATATGGTACCCGCTTTCACCCCATGTCACTTCTACTTTACAAAATATGAATATTCATTGTAAAAAGTTTTAGAGATAGGCTCAAATAAAGTGTGGAAAGTAAAAAATTTTCTTTTGATAATAATTATTTGCTTATAATAGTAATTTACATTGTAAAAATTTTAGTGATATGAATTTTTATTAAATTCTGGGTTTTGTAAGTATTTTGGTGAACTCAAATAGATTAATAATGGGATTGTTATAGCTCTTTGATTTAAGTGTTCATCTCTATCATTCATTTAGCCTAACGGGTAAAAATTAATTAATTAAAAAATAACAGATAACCTTTAGGTTGCAAGTAAATATATATATATATATATATATATATATATATATATATATATATATTAGTTAATTGATAAAAGAAAATTTCTATTATGTTGGGATAAAAATCCTATAATGAATAATGGGATCGTTGGACTAAGTATTAGAACCTTTACCCTTAACTTAATTCTAATGGATAAGTAATTATGTAACTAGTAATTTTCAAATTGTGGTATTTCTTCATACTTTAAATTATTTTCTTCATACTTTAAATTATTTTTATCTAATCAATTTATAATATTTTTTAAGTCACTAAAAAATGGAAAAAATAAAAATAATTTTTTAAAAATGATTGTTTATTACCTATAACTTTACAATTTCACATTTTTATAATTCTACATTTATTATTAAAGACACGTAAGCGCGCACACATACATTAAAATAAATGTCATTAACATGTAATATTATTTCAATAATACTTTGTATAAAGTTATTTCATAAGGCCTCATAATAATTTGTATAGTATGAATTTAATTATAAAACCATTAATAGCTAAACAATCATGATCTTAAAAGGCATAGTAATAAATTATTTGATCTAGGTTTCATTAATGATACTATATGCGTTTCAACAAATAAGAAATATTTTATTCAACAACTATAATTGAAAAATATAAATGTATATAACTACCTGATGGCTTGGATACATACTTTTAGAGTTAGGTTATTTTAATTTAAAGTTTTACATAAAACGTAAATTATTAATTTCATACAATTCAATGATGGATGATATAATATCATAAAAAGTTGTTTTAACTTTCATTATCAATCGTTAGATTGTGAGAGATTGATGGCTCAAATTTTTGTATGAAAATTTTAAGCTAAAGTTTCCCAAACCATGTTTTTATAATGAAAATATAAAAATATAAAAATAATTTTTTTCTTATTCTTTCCACGTAAATATTATTGGAGGTAATATTTTATTTATTGCCAGCATTAATTATCATAATAAGAGTAATGACTTTTAGTAAAATAAAATTTTACAATTATAAGCAAAAGATATCAATAAAATAATATGTCATGCTTCATAAACTAAAACAAATTACAAGTATATGTTAGATTTAACTTTTATGAAATTAACAAAGGGATATTTGAACATAAAATAAAAATATATATGATTTTGAAACTTAAATTTTATAAGGCTTGGATAATTTTCTACCATATAAAATATTAGTTGTAATATAAACCATAATTTCATGAAATAGGTATGCTAAATGGTTATAGAATGGTGCTTAAAGTATACTAACTAACATGTATTTTAATATGTGATATTAAATTTACAATGATCAAGTACTTATTAGATTACGAACAATCTCATCCATGAGTTTGTAGATGTGATTTATGACATTCACTTAAAAATATGTACTTAGTTATGTTGTTTATTGGTACTACACGATATATAAATTTTATAACTACAACTTATTTATTTGATTTGGTTAGATAATCTAATAGATATCATATCTTATAATTAATAGTAATAGCTTTTGAAATATTTATGTTAAAAAAATTATAACATTACATATTTAAAGGAGGAATGAAAAGTGAATTTTAAATAAAATATGTTATTCAAGTGAAATTATTTTAAACTCTAATGGTAGTAACAGTTATTTTACAAAAATTCTCCGTCTCTTTAATCCTTAACAAACCAGTTACAATTATTTTTAAATTACTTAAATTTTTTAAATACAAATATCGTATACCATTGATTAAATCTAATGGTACACATTTGAAATATTATTGATGCTGTAAATAAATTTCAGCATTATATAAGGACCCTAATTTATTTCATTTGCAGCCATCTAATTTACAAACATAGCCTTCAGGGCTTGGCTAAATGAGTGATTTTTAAATAGATTACTTTAGTTGATCATAAGAATAATTTGAATTATGAAAAAGGTAAAATGCTAAAATATTTACTTTTGGTTTTGTCCATTCTCTTACTTTTTAAATTAGAAACATAAGCTTATAGATATATATTTCGGCACCTTAAGTTAGATGGTAATATCGATCAATTAATTTGGTCAACTTCCATGATTAAGCGACAGTAATACATTGACTTAGATTTGAAAATTCTATTATTAGTTAGATAAGTAATTTTCGCGAGACAATTATTTTGTAATTATTCTATGATGTGGCATAAAAAAACTAATAAAGTATTATTAATCATTTTGTATTATCTCGTCAATGAAGGGATATTTGGATTTGAATCCCAAAACTGTCGATGCAAATTCTGGGATACGGCACAATTGATGATGAGAAATTGATAATTTTGGCTCCAAAATCTCTGAATGGTGGCATATGCCTTATGAAACATAATAATTTTGGCTCGAAAATCACCAAATGGCGGACATATGACTTGTGAATTTCCTGAAAAATGGACATTTATAGATATTATTTTCAGTCGGTAATTATTATCATCACTGTGAATTTCCTGGATTGGTTCGCCTTCACCACTTTTAGTTCACTGTTCATCCCATTATTCACAGTTTACTAACTTGCGCTTTATCAGTTCAGGAAGTGGAGGGGCACCCATTTGACAAACCAAAAGGTATATATTTTGATAAGTATTGCATGATAACTTTTTGTTAGCTTGTTCTGTACATGTAACTGAGTGAAAGTCATCATTACATGCTTTTGCTAATTGTGCCAATGTTGTTTTCGAATTTTATATAGCCATTGAGAATAGTCAATAGTGTAGTACTAGCATACAATACTGAGTACATTTGTTGTTGATTTTTATATTTATATTTTTGTTCCCCCCCCCCCCCCCCCCCCAATAGAACTATTCCATTCATTCATCAGTGCTTCTCCCTTTTTGTTTATGGAGTCTCCACCATCAGAAAAGAAAACATTTTTCTCCTTGAATTAAATTGGACCTTATTCTTCTAAGAGGTCCCCGCCAACCACCCACAAGTTGCCACACTTGCACGTGCCAGTGCATTAGCATCATGCTGCTAACACGAGCAAATTTTGTTATTCTTCAGTCTGAATGATTGTGATTCAATGGAGTTGAAGAATTAATTAATGTCTAGAATGTTAATATATAGTTGCATTTGATGTTGTACACAGTCAACATGTATGATCAAAGTAACTACTATTATAAAGACTTGTCTTAAATATTATTATTAAATTCTCATTTATCAACTTAAGTTTTTAGTTAGGTAACTTTTATAACATGGTATCAGAACCAATGTCTCAAACTCAAATCTATTTATATGTACAAACTCTTTTGATTATTTCTTCAGTTTCTTGACTCATTTTCGAACTTCTATCTTTGGCCCATCACATCTTAGTTTTAAGCAACAATCGCATTGATTAATTTTATCATCCAATCTTATGGCAAATGGCTGAATCCAGATGAAAATTTATCAATTAGCTGAATAGAACTGTAACTAAAACTTTTTATAGAATATTTGAGATGATATTCATCTTTAAGAAGTAATGGAAGAATCCATGTCTCTCTCAGACTACCTTTTACCATATAAAGGGAATTGCAACTTGAAGGGTGGAGGTTCGTTGATCGCTCACTATCTATAGAATTATCAAAATTCTCATAGGAAAAAAATGATGAAACAGGAAAAATAATAAAAATAAAAATGGCTTCTGCTTTCACCCGTCCCTAGCTTATGTCGAGACAAGATGCTCTCTATCACATCTTTTGACTTTTTTCCAGTGGGATTACGAATCATGACTTAATTATTAAAATGAGAATCAGGAGCCCCAACTTGAATGCAAAAAGAGAAGTCTGCGTGTGGAGTCTCTTTGCTTTGTATCAATCTCATGAAATAAAAAGCAAATAAAGATAAAGAGGAAAAAACAAAGCTCTCAAAAGCTAGAGAATTATTTCATTTGTGGATTATCTTTTATAAATATATAGATATATGCTGTGCGTTATACCAAAGCAGTTGCACTGATTACATTTTTCAAGTGCCTACATGAAAAGGAAAAGGGAAAAGGAAAAAGGGTTAGAGATAAGAATTCGGATCTAGTACTGAGCTACCTAAGCTCAGATGTCATAAGTTTTTGATAGTCTTCGGACACACCTGCAATTATAGTAGTTTATAATTAAGATTTAATTACATATTATTTATTACCTAATAACTACTAACCATCATATAAACAGTTCATCACAATATTCAACTCAGCAATTGAATCAAAATCCGGTTGGTAAATATATACAAAGCTAATTAGTAGTAAATAGCTAAAAGCAACAACAATTTTTCTTCGTGACAAGTCTCTCAATATAATACAGTAGTTGTATACTGTAGATCATGTATCGCTTTCCCAAAAACCCAATCATGCTTGCTCCTCATGCTTTTTCATAATTCTGAGGGTTCTTAATCTTGGCGGCATTGGATGATTCTTTATTGGACTTATTTGGAAACTTGCAAGATTCGAATCTACATGGGTCAGCCTCAGCCAGCAACTGAACAACCTCATTCATGGTTGGGCGTATGGCAGGTAACTTGCTTGTACAGCGGATTGCAATCCGTAGAACCTGAATCATCTCATCCCGGAATGATCCTGATAATTTTTTGTCCAAGACCTCCATAATTCCTTCCTTGGTGTCCACTTTTGTTGAAACCCAGTAGATGATATTCTTATTGTCTCCAAAATCATCCTCTACTGGTTTCCTCCCAGTTATTAGCTCCATTAACACTACTCCAAAACTGTAGACATCACACTTGGTTGTTGCTTTTGACGAATAAGAGTATTCTGTTACAAGAATTCGGATGATAAATTAACCAAAACATAGGATATAAAATGCTACGGGACTTTTTTTTTTTCCTTTTACTGAGTACTGAAACTGATTCAGGTTCAATCATTCAGCTGTTTTAAATGTGTTTGTTTTTTGACTTAATATTGAAAAATTTTCAATTATAGCAACTTTAATGTTAAGGAAATAATAGAGAATTAGAGAGAGTTGGATGAAAAAATATTTACCTGGAGCCAGGTAACCATAGGTGCCTGCAATAACTGTAGTAGTGGAATCTTTGCCTCCTCTAGCTTGCAAAACTTTGGCGATGCCAAAGTCTGCAACCTTGGGCTGGTAATTGACATCAAGGAGGATGTTGGTTGACTTGATATCTCTGTGAATGATAGGTGACAAAAGACCATGATGGAGGTAAGCCAAACTCTGAGCAACTCCAAATGCAATCTTGTGGCGAGTTGGCCAATCCAGATGAACCAATCCTTCATGGAGGGCATCCCAGAGATTTCCATTTGGCATGTACTCATAAACCAAGAGATTGCAATCCAAACTGGAGAAGTAGCAGTATAATTTGACTATGTTTTTGTGCCTGATATTTCCCAGAGTCTCAACTTCAGTTTTCAGCCCTTTGTCCAATTGCAACTGATCCGTATCTGATGCAGAGACTTTTGTTCTTTGGCTCCGCAACTTCTTCACTGCAACCACCTCTCCACTGTTCAACTCGATTTTATACACTGTCCCAGACCCACCTTGTCCCACTTTGTTCTTTTCAGTCATGGCCTCAAGGATCTCTCTTTGATCAAAGCTGATCCTATGGAAGCTCTTAACATCATAAGGAAAGAACGATGAAGACAAGGTCTCATCGGGTTCCGTGATCGCTCTCTGTTTACTGAATCGGCGTTTTAAGAAGAGGAGAAGGCCTATGCAAATGATAACTGCTGAAGTTACTACTGGCCATATAGAACTTAGCCTTCTTTGGGTTTTTGTATGAGGGCACAAAGGGAAGTTTTTATCTGACGAATTAACAGACACTGAAACACATAGACCTGGGTTGCCTGAGAAGCTTTCTACCAACCCCTCTTTAATCAATGACAGAGGAATTGGACCAGAAAGCCGATTGTTTGAAAAGTTGATGGAGTTGGGTAACAATTCACAGAGGCTCTCTGGGATATTTCCAGTCAGGAGGTTGTTGGAGAGATCAAGGACATTAAGAGATTTTAACGAAGACAATGAGTTTGGAATGGAAAAATTGAGCTTGTTGCTTTGCAACATGAGTAGATTTAGCTTCTTCAGGTTTCCAATTCCGGAAGGTATTGGACCAGACAAGAGATTATCACTAAGATCAATTTTCACCAGACTGATAGCTCGATAAATTTCAGACGGTATAAACCCTGAAATTTGGTTTCTCTGCATGAACAATTCAGACAAGTTTCTAGCATTTCCAACTGTATTAGCAACTGGACCACTGAAACTGTTGTAACTCAAGTCAATAATTGACACATGGGGAAGACTCAGAATACCTTCTGGTATTGACCCCTCCAAATGGTTATTACTTACTCGAAACCGCAAAAGACTTTTGCATCTAGCTAAACTATCAGGCAACACTCCTGAAAACATATTTTGCAGGACAAGAAAGTATTGTAGTTTACCTCTACTGCAGACCTTTGCTGGAAGTGGACCTGATAGTTTGTTCTCTGATAGGTCAAGAACAACCAATGGTGACCACTGTCCCAAATCCTGAGGAACTTCCCCTGTTAGAGAATTGTCATAAAGTGATAACATGGTCAAGGTTGTTGAATTTGCAATGACACTTGAGATTTCTCCTGAAAGGCTGTTGTTGTAAAGCTGCAAGACTCGAAGCTTGGGAAGCCTGAGAATGGATTCCGGAATTTTTCCACTCAAGTGATTAACTGACATGTCTAAATCTGTGAGCTCTGTTAAGTTTCCAAGCTCCTCAGGTATAGTGCCAGCAAGCTGTTGATTGTAGTACAATTCAAGCTGTCGCAAGTTCTTCAGCAATCCAATCTCCGGAGGAATATGACCCGTGATGAAATTCCCAGTCAATTCAAGATCTATGAGTGAAGTCACGTTTCCTATCGACGCTGGAATCTGACCGTGCAACGCGCATGTTGCTAAGACCATAATCCGAAGCTTTGTCAGCCTAACAATACTACTCTCTGGCAGTTTCCATAACTTGAAACCTGGATTTTCATTGAAACTGAGCACCTCAAGATTAGTAAGATTGAACACCGACAAGGGGAACTGGCCCGTGAAGAGGTTGTTTGACAGGTCAAGTCTCCGCAGATTTTGCATAGGAGAAAAATCCGGAAGTGTTCCCGTGAGGTACATAAAACTCGTGTTGAGCTCTTCCAGGAGAGAGCAATTGACTATACCGTCAAGTAAGTTGCTGCCGTGGACATGGTTCCGGGCAAGACGAAGGACTTGTAACTCAGGCAGGTAAGAGCATACACCAGATGGAAATTGGCCAGCCAGTAACCAACCTGAGATGTCAATCATGCTGACATGCCCTTGATCATTGCAGCTAATTCCTGAAAAATTGCAGTAAGGTTTGCCTCCGTCAATATCCCAATCAGACAACTTATCTCCTGATAGAGAAGTCTTCATAAGCTTGAAAAACTGAGACTCATGATTAACACTGATGGCTTGAGAAGGATTGGACAGACCAGTAAGTAACACAAGAAGGAAGAAAATGGATTTTAGAGCCATTTTAGAGAAAAAATAAAAATAAAAATAAACAGAGAGGAAGGCTAAGAGACAGTGTGGTAGCTAGCTCTCAGCTAAAGGTGGTTGTTGCAAGGAAGAAGGTGAAGAAGAGTAGAAGTATATAAATGGGTTGGTATAGGGAATCATTTGGGGTGCAGCAGTAATAAGACCTTGATGATGAAAAAGCAAGGTTATATGGGTATGAACATCTTATCTTTTTCATACATAGAGGGTTATAGAAGTGTACTCATTCTATCTTTTTCATATATAAAGAGGCTTTATGTTTATACCCACCAACTCATGCACCTGTAGAGCATATTACTACCAACTACAATTCGTTCAACTCTTTCTCAGAAAATATTAGTGAGAACTGTGTAAAATATTTTGTATATCGTCTTATTATTAAATTTAATTTTGATCATTCCCAAAGCTTGGCCGAGTAATTTTAAATATTTTTATTTAATTAATCACCTAAATTTGAATTTAAAAAAAATAAGGGATTAAAAAATTCATTTCGACTTTACTCATCCCATTACTTCCTTATAAAATAATATAAATAATTTTATTATTTATAATTATTGAATTTATGTATCCACTTGAAATTGAATCATTGATTCCTTGCTTGTCAACACAATGGGTTACACATATGGAGATGATATTTATTTATTTTTTTATTGCCGAGAGATTTGAATGTTATGACCCATGCGATCTCCAGTTTTCTTGAACGTTCCAAATGTATTAAACCATATAATATATATACAGGTGGACTTCAACTTCTGTCATTGTAGGTTCTTATGGGACCTGATCTGGGTAATAAAATAAAGCAAGTAGACTAGGACCAAATTGGCCAAGCAATTAAAGCATCTTTTGTTTTTCTTCTTAAAACGACACGATCAAGCATCAAGCATATGAATTCGATCACAAGAAGGACAAATCCCATTGGCTACAAAATGGTAAATTCTCATTTGGTTTGTTTGAGTACTTCTAGTGTGAACTTATGCTCTTTATTAATAAATGATTTTTCAGTATTGTAAAAATATTTTACGGTGTTATAAAATATTAAATTCACATTTAACAAGTACCTGGAAATAATTATAGTTTGTTTAACCTTTGTGTATAATTTATGAATCCTTAACTTTCTGTATCGTGCTTTTATGCCATTTTGATCGCAACCAGTCCATCCTAATTGCCTTAATTAACAACTAAGAGTAAATAATTAGTAATTACAGAAGCATGCTGTGTTGAGTTGACCATATATATTGGGCAAATTATTATAATTTAAAACTTTAGTGTTCCACAATCAACATCTGTAACACGTGTAAGGAATTTTTTAATTTTTATTAAATTCCTTTACCGGGTGGGGAAGAATATATAATTTCATGTCCGTCATATTATATTATTATCTAAACAAAATCTTGTTGAGGAATTTGCACTACAGGGCTGGGACCATATTCGAAATTGATTGTTTATGTGATATTGAAGAATTAAAGTAATAAAGGTACCGGAAAAGTACAGTTATGCCCTTTCTTTTTCTTTCCATTAATATGTTGTTGTTATCCACGGAATGAAAAATCTTTGCAGGGATTTGTGATCCGTCTCTGCTAGGCTTGCTAAAGTCTTAAAGAAGTTCAATTATTTCTCTCCCTTTAGCCCCATCGAATTCTTTTTCTTCTTTATTTATTTATCAAGACAATTTGTTTCGTAGGTTGATCATAATTTTGCCTTGTCATCTTAGGCTCCAAAATTATTGAAATTATTCCTGTAATGTATCTCAAATGATAGCTGGAGCGGCCATAATTACTGCAAGTAACTCTATTAATGACTTTATTTTATAGATGTCAATTAATTGAGTTAGTAAAATTCTTTGTATTAAAAAAAAGATTTTTGCAGTTTCAATCATATTCACGCGATTGGACAGGACACTGAGTTGCCATTAAGTTACTTAAGAAAAAAAAAATCATATTTTTACTATTTAATAAGTGAGTTACTTAGCTAATTTATAAGTCTCAGTACTGCAATACGAAACAAAAATCTTGAACTTCCTTTTTCTTTTTCTTCGTTTTCTAAATGTGCATTTTGATGCTGTGGCATCCCTAGGATTTTGGTTTTCTTATTTATTTAACTTTTCAAAACCAGCCGAATCATATGGTGAATATATTCAAGATTTTCTTTAAATTATATTTATAAGCTATGTGGCACCTCTCAAAAAGACGAGTGGCTTTTACCACATGATTAGAGAAATTCTAAAATACATATGAGGTACCATGTCAGTCATACAACAAGTAAATAATGTCATAACATATGTGTATTTATTTTAAAAAATCATCATAAAAATGATGGTTATATTAAATTCAACTACACATGTTATTCATGCATCAATTGATTGTAATACATATAAAGTATTTTAGAATTTTTCCACAATCACAATTTCATTCTTCTCTTTCACTAAATTTGATGGTCCCACAGATCACCATTTGTCACAAAAATTGGGCCCAATAATGAAGGCCCAAACCATTTTTTGAGCCCATGAATTATCAATGGGAATCTCTGTTGGGTGGAACAAAGTGCTCGATGATGAACTGCAAAGCAAAGCAAAGCTAAAGAAATAAAGATGCCCGCCTATCTCAAAAGGTATTGTGGATTTGCATCTCAATTTTTTTTTTCCATTTTTTTCTCCAATCCATTGGAAAATTAAACAAATAAAAGTTAAAATGAAGGGGCTAAAGATTGCCACATCCACACAAAATTATGATTATGCTGATTGCAATTTATGCTACGGCTGGCCGCGTCCCTTCGCATTATTAATTATTAGTAGCATGTTTATTCCCTATTACACCTTTTGTTTAAGTATATTAATCTTTTTAATTGACGGAATAAGAGTCGATTTACCCCTCATTTCTTTTGCATTTCCATTTCATTTGATAGGATCGAGAATTGAGGTTTTTTTTTAATTCTTAATAGTTAAACACATAATCATATAATCATATTGTTCCATGCTATTAAGCAAAAGTATCTTTCATATCAGCCGCTATTAGAGTTATGACTTAAGAGATTGCAATTAGTAGATATAGATAACGTTTAATCAATTAGAATTTAGTATACTTTGATTTGTTTATAGGGGTTTGATCCAGTTATTTTTAAGTAATTTTTTAAACTAATCACTTGAATCCGTATCTTGGAGGAGGTAGGGACTTTAAAATTTTAATTTGAATTTTTTCCACCCTTTATTAAAAAAAATAAAAATAAAATTTTGGTACGGTACAATAAGTAAAATAGTTATATTCAAAATCGTTCTAAAGCAAGCCATTGATTTTGTTTAAAGCCTCTGTCCACGGAAGTCTAAGAATTAGTGGCTCTCTCACTAATTTATAATTGCCTCCGCAGTGATTGATCTGCCATTAAAAAAAATAAAAGAAATAGTAAATAAAAAAATCATCAAAATCAGCATATATTTATATCAAGAAGTTCAATTTTAATTATCAGAAGTCAGAACGCATCACTTCACTCAAGCTCAAGACGGAAATGTCTCCAATACAAGTTTTGTTTAAAAGAATAGACTTTTCAACGTGGAGGAATTGGGCGCCGTGGCAGATGGCATAAATTAAAATTCAAATCCAGAACCTCAGTCTTAAAAAGACGGTTGCTTAACACAGAGTTAAACTTGAACTTCGTTAATTAAGTCGTTACAATACTACGCCACAAAACACTTTACGGGATCCTTTGCGGCCCTAATAGCAATAAAAGGCAGCAAATAGAAAGCGAAATTAATGGGTTTAACGTTTCTGTTAGTGATTGGACGACTGTGTCCTGCATTGCTCAAGACCCTTTTATTATTCCCATTCCGGAGGCAGATAGCGACTCCCACTAACCAACTGAGTTCCAAATTAAAATTTGGGCCTCTGGCCTATGCTCACAAAATTGTGGACGCCAATTAATGAAGATGAACAGGAAGAAAGTTCATGAGTTCAGTCTTTTTCTCCTTGTGCCAGCCAATCTGGTCTAAACAGTCAAATATAGAAGAACAAGGCTGTGGTCATGAAGTTCATCTTATTTAAAGACCACGTATCAAAAGCGCTGGCTTAACCGTTCTATAGCATACCAAAATAATGATTGAAAGTGCATACCAAAATAAGAAAGATGAAAAATCTAGCTCATAGTGACAGGACAAAACAAGACTTTTTGAAGGGATCCTTTTTCAAGATATTCCTAGATTTGATAATACAACTCTTTGTTTATTCATCGGAAATTTGAACGGATGTAAAATTTTCTAAAATCCAAATATAGTTAAGTACAATTGCAATTCTTAAAATGACTTTTTTTTTAATATTTGAATATATGCAATATATTGTTCGGTTTTATAAATAAAAACATTTTAAATATAGTTATTTGGTATTTTTGTCCTATGATATGCGCAATGGTTAGGTTAATGGAGCAGCAAAGTAAGTTGATTCAAGATATGGCTAGAGATAGAGTTGAGACACATGAGAATGTGTCGGCTGAAAGACAAGGTGGTGGAAAGAGATCAAAGAGCTATGATGAGCTTAGAGCAGTTTAAAAAATTGGGATCTCCTACGTTTTAGGGGATTGCTGATCCCATGGTTGCAGAGGCATGGCTAAAACAGATAGAGAAGATATTTGTGGTTATGGATTGTAACGATTATCACAGGGTGATTTTAGCTTTATTTGTCCTTCAGGGTGAGGCAGACCATTGGTGGGATGCCAAAGCCTGTCTTTTAAAGGCTAAGTTAAGAGATGCACATATCACTTGGGAGTCGTTTCTAGAGGCTTTTCAAGAGAAGTATTTCCCTGAGTGGTTCAACATCAGATGAAGGCCGACTTTATGAAATTAACTCAAGGAACAAAGTCTGTTGCTGAGTATGAGGAACAATTTACGGCTATTTCTTGATTTGCTCTTACTTTGGTTGCTAATGAGGGTCGTAAGTGTAGGAAATTCTTAGAGGGGTTACGTATAAACATCAAAGGGCGGTTGACCATTCTTAAGCTTAATAATTATGCCGTTTTGGTAGATCATGTCATTCTTGCAAAAAGGGATTTAATTCAATCTCAAGTTGCACAATCTAACTGACATAATAACTAGCCAAGAAGACATGATGGCAATGGTAGCGAAGGTGAACATAAGGACTCTAACGGTGGGCTTATTCAAAAGAATGTACCATCCTGCGATTGTTGTGGCAAGTACCATTATGGCGTGTGCTATTTAAATATAGGAGCTTATTTTGGCTATGGATAGATTGGGCATAAGGTTATAGATTGCCCAAAGAAGCACAGTGTTAAAATAGATTCTGTCGAGAACCAAAGGAAAAAGCCACGTGTCTTTGCCATGATGGAGCAAGATATTAAGAAACGAAATAATGAGGCCTCAGGTTCATTACCCATTTTTCGTAGAAAGCCTTGAATTTTGGATTTAATTGGTATTGTGCTTTTCCTCCATCCTTTTTGATTGTCCCTGATTAAAGGTAATTTGAAACATATCATTTGAGACTAAATTGCTTATGAGTTGAACTAGAAATCACAACAAATTTCAAGGATGAAATTTATTTTTAGGGAGGAAGAGTTGTAATACTCGAGACTTTGTTTTTGAAAAAAAAAAGAAGTAATTATGAGAGGAGAACGACTCTTACGTGTAGAAATTTCCTTTCCTTATTAATGAGGATTATTAAATTTATAATTAGGATCCATGGGGTAATTTTGGAAAAGACTTACTCTTTCCAACGTTAATAGGGTTTGCTAAGGTTCCCTATAAATTTATACTTTTTCCCTCTCCCATTACACAACATTTTTTTTTTATTCTCTCCGCTGCTGCTCATTAATATTTCACTCATACCCTAAGATTCAAACTTTTACTTAGGGGAGAGAGAGTCTTAACGGTTGGTAAGTTTTACTCTCTCTATTCTCTATTTAATTTTCCATCGTTGTACTCTATTTCGGTTTATATTGGCATGATTTTAGATTGTTATAGATCATTATGCATGATTTAAGATGTGTTTAAGTTGTATTTAGTGCGCTAATTTTATTGGTGATTCATGTTAGTTAATCCCTGATGCAATAAACATGATAAACAATACTAAACAACATGAATATCCCGAAATAAAACATATATTTTATGAATGAATTTTAAGAAGAACCTTATCTTTCTATAAACTAGATATATATGGTTTATTGAATAAATTTTGTTTCATAAAATTTGACTTTGTTTTCGATTTCATATGGATTTCTAAAACTAACATTGTTTTATTGAAATCTGCGGTTCCAGCAAAATGACTAGATTCACAAAATTATTTGTAAGGCCAAATGGACCAAAAAAATTGTAAAATTTTAAACAGATGTTAACATATGTATCTAGTATTTCCATTTTTAATTTCATAATTTTTTATTAATGTATAATTTTATAAAAATCTCGGAATCCATATTGAAGTTAAGGCACTATGAGGCAGTTTTGAAATTATCAAGAAACAAATAGCTTTGAAATGTTTTTGGTGTTGGATCCTCTTGAAAAAATTTATGAGAGATACCCATGAATGTTCAAAATATTTCTATAAAATATTATGTCGTTATGATTTTTAGATTAAGAGTTAAAATTCTAAGAATTAAACTTATACGGGTATGAATTAGAAAAGCAGGTTCTTAGAATAAGTTGTTAATAGTTATATCTTATATCTATTTAATGTGTTGGAGGTGTTTGAGATTGTCAAAGCTTAGGGGTGTGTTTAGATAATTACTTTTATCAAGGTAAGTAATTTCATTCCTAATGTATTAAATATGTATGATTATTTTCATATTATTATAAGAACATTGTTTTTTTTTAATTCTTTGAAAATTAATTTTTTCATAACAAAATTAATTTATGTATATGTTTCCAAATCTGAAAATTAATGATCTTAACATAATATTATAAATGCCTTTAATATGTAATTTATTTTGCTAAATGATTATCTTTATGAAATTGTCTCTAAAATATTATAATGGAATTTGTTTTGTAAGTCTAATTCATTGTTATGATCTTTTGCGAGTCTGATAAGAATGTTTTGACCATGTATACGATAGAGATTATTTATGATTGTTTGGAGATCATCTCTTGAGACTATATGGGGCCACATCTCGAGCGTCAGAGTGCTGTGAAGTGCCACATATAATACAAAGTGCCACATGCAAGTTGTTATATATGAAAATTGAATTTAAATATTTTGGCTCATTGCCCATAGTTATTCTGATTCTGATTATATATATATATATATATATATATATATATATATATATATATATATTCTAATTCCAATTCTGCTTCAAGCTGGGTCACCAAGAGTATATGTGACACTATGTGACATGAGCTAACATTTGTTGTCTATGGATGTGTTATACGATTTGCTTTCATGATTCATCATGATTATGATATTTTGAATCACTTACGAAATTAAGTGCTTTTGTTATAATATGTCATTTTTATTTATTATTTCTAATATATGTTTTAATAAAAAAAATGACTTGCAATATTTTTGGCGCTTGATAACCCTAGTATGTTGGGAACATTTTTATTTACTGAGTTGATGGCTCACCCATCATCATTACTTTTTATAAATTAAGTACCTTGTTGAGAGGTGTGCTTATCTTTAGAACTAGAGATTCAATTACTTTTTCTAGTTGAATAAGGGAAGGATAAACTCATGTTCTTTTTATGTTTGTTTATTTTATAAACTTGTAATTGGGGAGTTTTAAGACTTTTGTCATATTTATGTCTTTGAGAGAAAATATTTAATATTAGACATATGGATTTATCGATTTATTTGAATAAAATTTGAGGTATTTTAGTTTGAGATTTTTATGTACGAATTTTATTTCATAAGTAACCTCCTTTACTACGTATTCTGCACATGATTAGATTTGGGATGTTACAGTTTTTTGCTTTTTTTTAGATTCAACAATACAACATACACAACCACTTGGGTTTAGCCCAAGTGACTAGAGCCACTCCCTCACAAACGTGAGGAAAATGGTTCGAGCCTCCGCAGACCCATTGTAGGGGTTTAATTTAAATATCCTTCCTTGGAGTCCACAGAGCATGAGTGAAGGTTGTCTTTCTCCTAGGCTGGGAGTTGACGTCCCTCGAATATTTGAGAGGGTGAAAAATCTGAGCAGTGCTATATCAGCATTGATGTCAATAGGTCTCAGTATATATATATATATATATATAATTGTACATATCACTTATACTCTCGTATAATATAAGTTGTAATTTGAGCAATAGTGTCATTTCATCAAAAAAAAAAACAACACAACATACACGGGCCAATAGAGGTTGATGATCAAATTGGATCTTAGAGAGATGATAAATAACTGTCGCAGAAGCCAACTAAAGCCAATCCTCATTATACAACAATTTATCTAACCATTTACAAAGCGTCCTCTAAAAGCGAGTAAAAGTGGGCCCTTGGAACCGAAGGACCATTTACTGTGTCAACAAGATTATCTAGAATAAGCCGAAGTTGCTTTCTCACTGTAGCTACTGTCACCCAAGAAGAAAAGAGATCAAGTCTGGAGATGCAATAATAAATTTTCTATTACTCACAATCAAATCCATTGAATAATTTTATTCCACAAATACCACCTGCAAAACCAATCGATTCAACTTTGTGGGATCTCATAAAGCACATTTCCTAATAAAATCGTTTGCCCTTTCACCATTAATCCTAGGCTTGACAAGGGCCACCAAATTCAGCTTATAATGATTCACAAGCATTTTAAAAGTTTTGAGGAAGCCATTAGAAACGGCCTTTTATAATTCCAAAACATAGGCGTGCACATCATTAAAAATGAAAAGGACAAAGTTATGGAATCCTTACACATCAGGTGTATCCACCATCTGACCAAAGTCCATCCATTTTCAGTTGCAAAAGAACTAGCGAAATGCTCCTCACTAACTCCCAATAATCACTATCATCAGAGTTATCTTAAGACATTTCCA
This sequence comes from Citrus glauca, assembly GCA_029633175.1. Lineage (NCBI taxonomy): Eukaryota > Viridiplantae > Streptophyta > Magnoliopsida > Sapindales > Rutaceae > Citrus > Citrus glauca. The sequence continues at coordinate 27,433,876 of JAQOOD010000008.1, forward strand.
TATTTATTTCAAAAGTTATGGAATCCTTACACATCAGGTGTATCCACCATCTGACCAAAGTCCATCCATTTTCAGTTGCAAAAGAACTAGCGAAATGCTCCTCACTAACTCCCAATAATCACTATCATCAGAGTTATCTTAAGACATTTCCATATTTATTTCCCTCCCATCAGGGGGATCAATAGAGTTTGTCAGGACTTCTAAGGGATCTTCATCAATTATGGTAATATTAGAATTCTTTAGTAGGTTACCAGGATCGTGAGAGCTCTCGCCTGGCGAGATTGTAAAGGCAACAACAGTGTGTTTCTATGGATTTAGGCTTATGGTTATGGAAGCAAGAGAGACATGGGACATGGTTGTATGTTTAAGGCTAGGTTATTTATGTATTAAGGGTTTCTGCATAGGTTGACCGGTAGGTTTTGCATGAGCATGCAAAGGGGCGTTTTGGGTCATAATGGCGGGGCCATTTGATGGTGGTATATTGTCATTATTTTCTAAGGCTAGATCCATAAATTCCTTGTATTTAGGTTTCTATTAGTGTTTATTTTAGGAATTCTCACGTGGGTTTTGGAAAAATCGGTTACCTCGTTGACCCAAGTGTGGTTGTAGCATCTGTGAAATAAATCTCTCATCATTATCATTAATATTCATATGAGGGCCAAATCTTAACCCTTTGCCAGTCATTCTTATCTCATCATGATTCTGTCTAGAATTATTGGCACCTTTCGTTCGAGTTCTATTGTTGCCTTTTTTGGCCACGACCATCCAAGGACTAAATTTAGGGTTTGTTGGTTGCATCACTACTTTAACTTCTGCAGCTCGATAAAAAAAAAAAGTGCTTAGGCCCTTTTCATCTCCTCAAGATAAATTGAGGTGACGTCGGTACCACAATCAAAATATATAGTTGGTAAGCTTTCATATTACTTTTTGAATCTTGCCATCAAGAATAAATTAGGAGCATGATGGTTTATCTAAAGCAACTTTAATAGCAATTCGAACAAATTTACCCCTATTGGCTGATTCCATATTATAAATTTATATTCAGTGTGAATAACATTCCAAATTACTTATCCTAGCAATCTTAGCATTTTCTTATGATAATAATGAAGAGGCATCCTAGGAAGATGAATCCAAGCACAGTGAGGTGACCATGACTGAATCATTAAATAATGGCCAAGCACAGTTCATAGTTCTTGAATAAGTGCATGCTATGCACCTAAATCCCTTTTAAAATGGACTAAAAAGTAGTTATTCTCTAGATATATCACAGAGAAACCGTGAGCATAACCAGAAGGCCTCTAAGCGATTACACAAAACATTGTATCCAATACTCCTTCCCCGTCACTTCACGACCGTTGTCGATGGCCATAGTTTCACTAGTTGTGAATGAATTTTCTGGGAAAAAAGAGGATGGTAAAATCCCTTCCCACTTATCTACAACATCACCAAGATTTATCTCTAAATCTTCATCCTTATGTATTAGTTCTTCCAACATAGCCATCTATTCTACCATCAATTTGTCTTCTAAAGGACACTAAGGGGGGTCGTCCCTATCCCCAATCTGTTATTTGAACTTGGTCGTCTTCGTGTATCGGTCAATGTTGTCAATCAATAGGAAGAATTTTTTTTAGGCTAGTGTCCATTTGTCCTCGATGATTGATTAGATCTAATTATTTTCTACTTTTAATTTATATAAAATAATATTTCTGATTTATCTATTTTAGTAAATTCACAATATTTAAAATTATTATATAAGAACGTCGACCAAAACTCTAATTTTGTCAATTCAGACTTTTCAATAAAACTTTCAATGTTTCTCTTATAAAGAATGGAAGAGAAAAAGACGAAGCGCTAACTGCTATTTACTCACGTAAACATCTTGTAAATTTTTTAGTAAGGCAAAAGAATCGAACCCTACAAAAAAGTGATGCGAGCACATTTTTTTTTATAAATTTTAAAAAAGAGAGATTGGGCACCCTTATATCCAATACAAATGAAAATAGGGAAAGTATGCTTAACAAGTATCACAATTAGATTAGAAGCAACCTTTACTTGGCAGGTGACGTTTCATTCCTTGATAGCTTTTGAATGTTAATAGGTGATAAAAGCTCCAGAATCCCTCATCATTGGTCCAGACCACTTAAAGAAACCTATCTATATAATCCAGAAAACCCATTTGATAACTTACTAATGTTTCAGCCGAATACAACTTTGCAAGCGCCACTAAACTTTTGGAAAATATCTGAAAATGCGCATTGGTTAGCTTAGTCCTCTTGTTGATCTCATGCTTCTTCTTCTCTGGCTTGTTCTTAAAGAAAATACCCTAAATATGTGCTACATGTTGAGATATAATTAGTAATCTAGTAAATTGATCAAGAAGTTTGAAGGGTTATTTGGTTTGTTTTTCAACGTGAAGTAAAGGGTAGAATTGATGTTTGCAATGTGGCTTTGGAAATGTAAAGCATGATTAATGTAATCTCTAGAGTTGTCTATAATGCATATAAATATAGAACTTTGGTTGTATGAAAAGCAAGAGAGAAACGAAAAAATGAATTAAGCAATAAAGTTTCAGTAATTTCCAGCAAAATACTCTGTTCTTAAATAAAAAGATTTTCTGCACTTCTGCTTGCACCCAACAGATTTGGTATAAGAGCTTTTCCAAAACACCCTCAAAATGACATCAAATACCCTACCCACATTATTTTCATATGCTCCCAGTCAGGTTCCAATATTTGAAGGGGTACATTATGAATATTGGACTAATCAAATGGAAACCTTTTTCCTCTCTCAACATTTATGGGATGTTGTCGAAGATGGGTATGCTGAACCACCAGAATCAGCAAGTTCTTCAGATTGGACTCCAGCACATCAACAACAGTACAAAGAAAACATACAGAGAAATGCCACGACACTTCGATATATCCAGTAAGGTGTTAGTAAGTCAATTTTCCCCAGAATATTTGGTGTCAAAAAGGCCAAAAAGGCTTAGGAAATCCTAAAACAAGAATTTCAAGGTTCCGAAAAGGCAGTCACAATCAAGTTACAAACTTTGTGCAAAGAGTTCGATAATTTATCAATGAAAGACAATGTAGGAGTTTAGGATTTTTGCAGTAGAGTTACTGAGATTGTGAACTAGATTAAAGGTTGCGGGGACTCCATTGAAGACAAGAAGGTGAATGAAAAGGTGCTGAGATGTCTTCCTTCAAAGTTTGATCATGTAGCAGCAGCCATTGAAGAATCAAGGGATTTGTCCAAGATGACTTTTTTAGATTTGTCAGGATCATTACGGTCTCATGAGCAAAGAATCAATCGACCTTCAAGTCAACCTATAGAGCAAGCTTTTTCAGTCAAAGATTAATAATTCAGATCAAAATAAAAGCAGCAAGAAAGACCAGAAGAACAGAGGCTCGTCTCAAAGAAAAGGACAGCGTGGCAAAGGGCAAAGAGAACAAAACGACAACCGCAACAAGTGGAAAAATGACAGAGGGAATTCACAGTAAAATTCAGATTCTCAGTGCATCATTTGTAATCGGTCTAACATGAATCAAAAGATTATCATTATAAATGCACAAGGTGTCGCATTCCTAACCATTCTCAAAGGGATTGCTAGTATCTAAATAAGAAAGGCAAAAATGAGGCAAATTTTACAAAAGAAAGTGATGGAGATTACTTGTTTTATTCAAGTAAAGGCGCTGAATGTGAATCATATAATTTGTGGTACTTGGATAGCGGCTGCAGCAACCACATGACTGGAGAACGTGACATTTTCATCAGCCTTGACCAAGGTTTTAATTCGCAAGTGAAGCTTGGAGATGGAAAGATGCAGAAAGCTGTGGGAAAAGGCACTATTGCTATCCATACAAAGGGAGGTAACAAAAAGCTCATTTCTGACGTTCTTTATGTTCCAAATTTAACTCAAAACCTCCTGAGTGTGGGCCAGCTAATTCAAAAGGGTTTTTCAATTTATTTTGATGATGAAAAATGCAAAATTATTGATAAAACTAATAATCACACAGTGGCCGTTGTTGAAATGTCAAAGAATAAAGTTTTTCCCCTTGTTATGCCATTTGATGAGAATGTTGCTCTCAAAACTGAAAATTCAGATTTGTCAAATTTATGGCATCTCAGATATGGCCATTTAAACTATAAAGGGCTGAATTTGCTCAAGCAAAAGAACATGGTGATTGGCTTACCTGATGTTGGGCGATATGAAAAAGTCTGCAAGGGCTGTATATATGGAAAAATGCATAGACTTCCATTTCCTAAAAATTCATGGAGAGCCAAAACCCCGTTGGAGTTGGTGCATGCTGATATTTGTGGTCCTACAAGGACTCTCTCTCTCAATAACAGGAGATATTTCATTCTTTTTGTTGATGACTATACAAGGATGATGTGGATTTATTTTTTGAATGAAAAATCAGAAGCTTTCTCAACTTTTCTTCAGTTTAAAGCTCTTGCAGAAAGGCAAAGTGGATACAAAATGAAGACCTTAAGAACTGATCGTGGTGGTGAATTTATCTACACTCTATTCATGAATTATTGCAGGGATAATGGAATTCAAAGACAACTTACTGTTAGCCGAAGTCCACAACAAAACGGAGTCGTAGAATAGAAGAAATGTGCCATTGTAGAGATGGCAAGAAGCATGTTAAAAGGCAAAGGCATTATTAACAACTTATGGGCAGAAGCATATCATACAGTTGTGTACATTCTCAACAGGTCTCCTACCAAAGCTGTTAGAGACAAAACTCCATTTGAAGCTTGGCGCAACCGAAAGCCAACTGTTGATCATTTGAAGATTTTTGGGAGTATTTCTTATGCTCTTATTCTAGCTCAAAATGGGGAGAAGTTTGATGAAAAAGGTGAAAAATATTTGTTTATTGCCTATAATGATGAGTCTAAGGGGTATCGGTTGTTGAATCCTACAACAAATAAGCTTGTTATCTCAAGAGATATTGTATTTGATGAGACATCAGCTTGGCAGTGGGAAAAAGATCAATCTCAAGCATCTAGCTTTTTTGAAGCTCCTGTATCTCCACCAAATTCTTTATAACAAAATAATTTGGAACCAAATTCTCCAAATTCAGCAGCAGAAAGTTCTTCAGATGATGAAAGCCCTCCGCAGAAGATAAAGTCAATAAGAGAAATTTATGAGTCATGTGAACTTGCTTTATTTTCTTGTGAGCCTCGAGACTTTGAGGAGGCCTCAAGAAATGAAGATTGGATCAAAGCAATGAACGAGGAAATGGCCACCATTGTGAAAAATAAAACTTGGGAGATGGTTAATTTGCCAAATGGAAAAGAAACAATTGGGCTAAAATGGATATTCAAAATCAAGTACAATGAAGATGGTTCAATTCAAAAATAGAAGGTGCGGCTTGTTGCCAAAGGATACTCACAGCTACTTGAAGTTGATTTTATAGAAACGTTTGCTCCTGTAGCTCAAATGGAGAGTATTCGAACTGTTCTTGCATTGGCAACCCAAATGGAATTAAATGTGTTTTAGCTAGATGTAAAATCGACATTTCTAAATGGTGAAATTGAAGAAGAGGTTTATGTTGGGCAGCCTAAAAGATATAAAGTGAAAGGTGAAGAAAAGAAAGTTTATCGACTCCAAAAAGACTTGTATGGCTTGAAGCAAGCCCCTCGAGCGTGGAATAGCAGAATTGATAGATATTTCATTAAAAATGGATTTGATAGAAGCTCAAGTGAACCTTCTCTTTATGTCAAAAAGGAGGGTACTGATTTCCTTATTGTTTGCCTTCATGTTGATGATCTAATTTATTGTGGCATTAATCTGAAAACGGTGGAAGAGTTTAAAAAAACCATGCTAGATGAATTTGTGATGACTGACTTGGGCTTAATGAAGTATTTTCTTGGCATTCAAGTAAAGCAAGCCAGAGGAAAAATCTTCTTTTGTCAAGAAAAATACGTAAAAGATTTGTTGAATAAATTCCACATGTTCAAATGCAAACCAACACATACTCTTATGGGTTTGAATGAAAAATTGAAACACGATGAAAAAGAAGAAAAGGCTGATGCAAGAATCTATAGAAGCTTGGTTGGTTCGTTGTTTTATCTAACTAACTCAAGACCTGACATTTTGCTCTCAGTTAGTGTTCTTTCTAGATTTATGAATGATCCAAGGAAGTCACATTATATTGCAGCAAAGAGAATCTTAAGGTATCTTCAAGGAACAAAAAAGCAAGGGATCATGTATGAAAAAGAAGACAATTGCAAGCTTGTTGGTTTTATTGACAGTGACTGGGCTGGTTCCCTTGATGGCAGAAAAAGCACATTAGGTTATTTATTTTGTCTTAGTACGAATGTGATTTCATGGAGCTCAAGGAAGTAGAAGTCAGTAGCTTTATCCTCAGCCGAGGCAGAGTAGATTGCAGCAACTGAATCAGCTTGTGAAGCCGTTTGGCTTAGAAGAATTCTCAAGGATTTGCAGTTCAATCTAGATGCTGCAACAACAATTTATTGTGACAACATGCCAGCCATTGCTCTAACAAAGAACCCCGTATTTCATGCTAAATCTAAGCACATTAAGCTGCGTTATCACTACATTCGTGACTTAGTAAGCAAAGGAAAAGTTAATATGGAGTTTATCAGCACTAATGATCAGCCAACAAATTTTCTGACCAAAGCAATCATCATTGAGAAGTTTGAAAAATTCAAGAAGCAATTGAAGATTACTAATTAAGAGGGGGTGTTGAGATATAATTAGTAATCTAGTAAATTGAGCAAGAAGTTTGAAGGGTTATTTGGTTTGTTTTTCAACGTGAAGTAAATGGTAGAATTGATGTTTGCAATGTGGCTTTGGAAATGTAAAGCATGATTAATGTAATCTCTAGAGTTGCCTATAATGCATATAAATATAGAACTCTGGTTGTATGAAAAGCAAGAGAGAAACAAAAAAATGAATTAAGCAATAAAGTTTTAGTTATTTCCAGCAAAATACTATGTTCTTAAATAAAAAGATTTTCTGCACTTCCGCTTGCACCCAACACTACAACCCTTCTCTTTTGAGTATTGGTATCGGGTTTCATGTTGTTCTTCTAAAGTTCCTTTTCAATGTCCAGTATGTCAAATGGTAATGCAATGTCTCAAAAAAGCAGTTTAAGGTCATCATCTACCTTAATAAGTACCTTGGGGTCATTGGCGTAGGTAATGTCTTCTTGTGAATCGATGTTTGACAATAACCAAATATGACTCGTAGGATTTAAAGCCTATAAGTCCTCCATCTTGACAATAACCAAATATGACCCGTACGATTTAAAGCCTATAAGTCCTCCATCATAGTCGGATATGAATCTTTTAGATTAATCACAACAATTCCTTTTAGAAACTTATGCACTAACACAAGTAATTGACTTTTGTCCTTTAAATCATGCTTCAACTTATAAGAAAAATGCTTTTTATCATAGTTTATTTTTGGATTATTTCTTAAGTTGTCAAAAACAGCGTTATAGCCATTGATATCAATGTAACAATCTCTATTTATTTCTTTCACTGTAAAGGCTTGCCTTGTCTCTTGCAACCGATCTATTACACGTTTGATCTGAGCACTGGTAAGAGATTTACGAATTCTATTGGTATACTAAAGTCTCTCAGTATCATTTGAAAATTTAATAAGAAGAGAAGATCTTGCAATAGATGATGTAGCAGCAGGTGTAAGCCTTCAAGATACAATTAGAAAGGAAGGATTTTACATTGGTTGCTCTGTTTCCTTAGTTAACTAGAAATACAGTAAAAAAAGAAATAAAAGGATGGCAACGATCTTGCCGGTGGCTAGTAGGTAAAAGTATTGTAGCCTATAAATAAGAGTGTTGTGGCCTTTGAAGCTCCTAATTTGGCTGTAATATTATTAAAGGTTTCCTAACACTTCTTTTGTAATCTATCTAACTTTTCTTACAAAGCCATTTATAATTGCAATTATTGCCGCCAGAGGTGGTGATTGCTGATGAGATGATGAAAAAGAATGAAGATAAAGAAAGCGTTGGGTTTAATTTTTACATCATACACATGATATTCACAATGCTTGCAGCACAAGGAAAGAAGTCAACAATGTGAAGAAATCCTAAACTTGCTATAAGTACAATGTTAAAAGCCCGATACCAATTTCATGAACCAATCCAATTAGACTTGTCCAAACCCAATTTCAAAGCTCAATCGATGGAAGTTTTAAGACCTGTGTAGAGAATGAGAGATGAATCTAATGTAGAAAATATCTAATAGAGGAGAAAATATCTAAATCTAGAAAACTCTTGAATATTTGGTGATATCTGTAAAACGCGGTTATTAAATTTTTGTAATTTAAGATTTGTGTGGTTTGTACTAGTTCTAAGTTACTATAAATGCCCCTAACCTCTTTGTTGTTGAAAGCATTAAATAAAGAGTGAAGAATTAGTAAAGAGAAAGAAGAGTAAGTTTTTGATGTTGTCACTTTTGATATCTGGCCCTAAACAACCTGGAAATGATCTAGATGTATACCTAACAACTTTGATTGAAGACTTAAAAACTCTATGTGATGTAGATATTGGTGTTTATGATTCTTATAGAAAGGAAACCTTTAATTTACGGGCTGTCTTGATGTGGATAGTTAGTGACTTTCCAGCATACGAAAACCTCTCTGGTTGTACTGTTAAGGACTATTATGCTTGCCCAATTTGTGGGATAGACACTTGTGCATATTGGCTGCCACATAGTAGAAAATTGTCATATATGGGTCATTGCCGCTTTTTACCACTCGGTCACCTATTTCAGAAACTGAAAAATGTTTTTAATAGGAAGCAAGAGTGGAATGAGCCTCCTAAAACTTTGTCTGGTGAGGAAATCTTTAACATGGTGGAAGATATAGATATTAAGTTCGGGAAAAAGAAGGCCAAAAAGCGAAAATATGATGGTGGTGGTGGCGGTGGTGGTGATGGTGATGAGAACATAATTGAAAAATTGTACAAAACAAAGTCAATCTTTTTTCAGTTAGATTATTGGAAGCATTTATTAGTTCGCCATCAATTAGATGTGATGCACATTGAAAAAAATGTGTGCGAGAACATATATGGCACATTACTTCATCAACCAGGAAAAACAAAAGATGGGATTAATGTTAGAAAGATCTTGAGTCTTTGAAGATTAGGGAAAAACTAGTTCCTGATGAAACAAACAAAAAAACAAAGTCCTACCTCCAGCTCCTTATACTTTGAGTAAAAAAGAAAAAAAATAGTTTTGTAAAACTTTGCTGAGTGTGAAAGTCCCTGATGGGTATTCTTCCATTGTCCAAAACCTTGTTTCAATAGATGAATGTCAGTTTCAAGGCCTTAAGTCCCATGACTGTTATACTTTGATGCAACAATTTCTACCACTAACCATTTGAAACTGTTTGCCTATAAATGTGAGAAGGGCCATAATCAGGATGTGCTTCTTTTTTAATACATCGTGCTGTAAAGTGGTAGATCCCAATACTCTTGACCAATTGCAAGAGGAAATTGTAATCACTTTATGCTTACTGCAACAGTACTTCTCACCTAGCTTTTTTGACATAATGATCCATTTAACAGTCCACTTAGTTGAACAAGTTAGGTTATGTGGACCTGTTTATCTTCGATGAATGTATCCTTTTGAGAGACAAATGAAAACTCTCAAGGATTATGTTCGTAATCGCTACCGCCCTGAGGGTTGTATTGTAGAAAATTATATTGCAGAAGAAGCACTTGCATTTTGTGCTGAGTACCTCTCAAATTATGATGTTATTGGGTTGCCTATTGGTTGCCCAACTGATTTATCTATCGAAAAGCCTTTGAGAGGTACAAACATAAAGGTGGTTGATGATCTTTTGTTGGCACAAGCACACTGATGTGTTCTAATAAACACCCCTGAAATCTAAATATATATCGAGTAAGTTATTGATTTTTCTAAAAAACTATTACTATTGTATTATTAGATTGATATACTAGTTTTTAAATCTTAATATGTCTATCTGTAGGGAGCATATGCATTATTTGGCATCAAGAAACCTCTATAAGGCAAAACAAATCTGTGGTTGCAAAATGAACACATACGTACATTTTCTGGTTGGTTACAAGCAACGGTTAGAATTACTTAACTAAATACAATATAGGATATAAACTTAACAAGTTCTTTCTACATGTTACTAATTACTGTACTTGTTAATTTAATTTATAGGTGGCACATGATAAAGCAAATGATGTGCCGATTGACGAAATAGTGTGTTGGTTGGCAAACAAACCACGCTCAAGCGTGGTGACCTTCTCTGGCTACGAGATAAATGAATTAAATTTTACAACAAGGGACCGGGACTGTAATCGTGTAACCCAAAATAGTGGTGTTAGGGTTGTTGCTAACACTCTACAGATTTCAAGCTCAAAAGATAAAAGTCCTCATTTTGGAGACATGACGTTTTATGGAGTCATTGATGAGATTTGGCAGCTTGATTGTCTAATGGTTAAAAAAACACTTTTCAAGTGTGATTGGGTAGATGATAGAGAGGTTTGCACTGACAATTTAGGTTTCACTGTAGTTGATTTAAATCGGATTGGCTATATATCTAATTGCTTTATTCTGGCTTGTCATGCAAAGTAAGTATTTATGTAAAGGACCGGCTAGATAATAATAAATCAATAGTTTGTTCAGTGACCGAAAAAGCTTATAAGTTAAATGGGGAAAGATGTGAAGACGTGGATGTATTTTCTCCATTATCCAACAAACTTCCAGTATGTGAGTTGGATGAGAAAAATGATGAAGGAATTTATGACAGAAAAGATTGTGATGCTATTCCAATAGATATTGATTTAGAAAATCAGTGAATGCATTTTTGTAGTTAGTTTCCAGCACTAATTTTCACAGTTTTTTAGTAAATGATTTATTTATTTCATTATATGCTATTGCTTTTGTATTAACTTATTAATCTAAATGATATACTTATTTATTTTAATCATTTTCAGGATTATAAGAGATGGCCGACGATGTTGAGTTCACTCTTCCGGAGCTGGACGGAAGACCAAGGAGAAGAAAACAAAAAAAAAAAGATTTGCAAAAACAATAAGTTAGTCATGAAGCTGCAATTGAGTAAAATTCTTATGGTGTTCCAGTTGGAAAAGGAAGAAATGATCTTAGGAGTTACATTGGAGTCATTGTACGTGAAACAATTTCAGTTTTACTTGATGATTGGAGGCGTGTGCCACTAGAGATGAAGGAAACTTTGTGGGTTCATTTTCAGGTTTTGTTTTCTTGTTTCATAGTATGTATAAAGATTTTATATAACTTCCAGATTTGTTTTAAGTTGTTTCTAATCCATGTTATTGGTTTACAGAAAAAATTCAAATTGAGCTTGAAATGCAAAAGCCAAGTATTAAAGTGGATGGGTGTTGCATCAAGAAACTTTCGATGTGAACTGGCAACTGAATTCGTTCTACTTAACAAGGAAGGACGATCGAAAGTCACTAAGGTTGCCTCTTATTGAATATCTAAGCATTAAAAAAGAAGATTGGAAACTTTTTGTTGATAAAGTTTTGTCTGAACAATTTCAGGTGTGTTGTTTGTTAATATTATCTGATTTAATTGTTGGTAGTTACTAATAATCAGTGGTAACTTTTGTTCTTCATATAAACTATTTGTGCAGGACAAAAGTAAGAAGGCAAAAGACAAAAGAGCAAAGAATGTCTACAACCATCGCTTGGGTAGAATAGGATATGGTGGCATGTTGTATAGAAAAGTAAGTATGGTAATATTGAGTAATTACAGAAACATAAGTAATCTAGTACGTATAATATAATAGAATCAATTATTTATGTTTTATGTCACCTTGTAAAAGAAAAAGGAGAATGGAGTTTCTGAGCGCGAGATTAATCGTAGTGACACTTGGTTAATGGCACAAGCAGACCGAGATGACAAATATGCTTCTGATGTGACGCCAATTGTTGAGAAAATAGTAAGTCACTTGTATACTTAATTCTTATGAATTTTCTTTATAAATGTTTGTGTGGGGGGGGGGGGGAGGTAGATATTTATGTACATATATATTACTTTTTGTAGTAATTGTATGGCAACATTTACAATTGATAGAAACTCAGTAAGATTTCATCAAAACTTATTTCTTTGGGTTAAAACTTGTGTGAGGTGTTGTCTTGTAATATTTTCTATAGTTTTAATTTGAACTGTATATGGATTTGCTCTTTGTTAAAGATTCAAGAAGGATATTAGTTTAGTTTAGCTGATGTCTTGTACTCGTAATTGCGGATTTACAATATTTTTTTTTGTAGAATGAGCTGAAGAGTCAGGTTGAACAAGGAACATTCCAATCACAAGGGTCATATGACATTCTAGGTGAACCTTTTCAGAAGTAACCAAATGGAAACAGGGTGCAAGGAGTGGGGCAATTCATCACCTCATCTATGTACTTTCATGTCCTTGATGCTACTAAGTTAGCAAGAGAAAGAAAGATGTATCAAAAGAGTTTCCAATTCATGTCTGCTTAATTAGAACGCATGAATGCAAGGTTAAATGCGTACAACAATACTGAAGTTGGAAGTTCTAACTTTCCTAAGCCCAAAACTTTTACTGGTGTTCAGATTGACAATGATCAACAATCCCTTGAAACTCTTGGAAAAAGAAAGTTACATGACCTATTATATGTCATTATTTTATTTCCATTTGTATATGCATGTATTACTACTAATGGTATGTATTTTGATTATTGCATAGGCTGATTTCCCATCGGGTAAGTCGACTTCAAAATCTGTGAAGAGTAAAATCAAGGACAATCCCACCACAATTTCCCAAGCAACTCTTCAACAAACCCCCGAAAAAGTAGAGTGTGAAATTACTTCAAAGCCCACACTGAGAAGATCTCCTAGACTAACTCCTAAAGTACTAGATAGGCAATTCTCCTGTCATGAAAAACTACCCATCAAAGAACCACTAGTCATCAAACCCGTAGAAGTACCCAAAAAATAACCACTGGTCATCAGACCAGTAGAAGTAGCCAAAAAAGGACCCCGAGTCATCAGACCAGCAGCAAAAGACCTCAATGTATGTGTGAAGGATACACGGGTAGCAACACGATCAAGAAAGAATGACAGGAGTGAATATATGAACACGTTTACCATGTTCATCAAGAATTCTTTACCTCGGTTGATCAGAATTCGGCATGACACAGCAACCTTTGGTGAAATATGGGAAACACACTTAGACAAAATAATTTGTGCTCAAATCATTGATTTTAAAGAGGTCTCAAACTGCATTATTAACATATAAATCAAGTACAGTAAATCATAACCTATGTTTTAGTAAACTTGGCCCTATTATTTTGTTTAGGGTGGGCGCGGTTCGGTTCGGTTCGGTTCGGTTTTTTACTAAATTTTTCATAATCGTTCGATTACGATTATTTTAAAATCATAATCGCGATTAATCAAATTACCGAAATAATCAAATACGCGATTAATTGAAATAATTCGATTCGATTCGGTTTGATTATTTCGATTATGAGCCTATTTTGGGCTTTTTTAAATTTAAAACATTAAATTAATAAATCTACCGCAAACATAAAAAGTTAACAAATAAAAATTCAAAAATATGTGCACGCGAACAAGAGAGAAAATTAAAGAAGTGAAATTACGTTTAATTTGGCTTTAAGACTTTTTTAATTCCAAACGCAATTTGGAGCAGTAAACGAGAGTTTAATTTGCGAGAGAGTATAATATAATTTCATTGGATTTATCTTTCTTATAGTACAATTCCCAGATCCATGACAGAATTATAAGTTTATTTAATAACTACATTAAACTTGAGGGATCCCAAAATCATTAAACCCATAAATCAGTAGAAGAGTGGAACGCAGAGTGCAAAGCGCGCGAAAGCTTATTAGAGAAATTGGCACAAACAGAGGTGACAGACAACCGATGAAACCCATTAGATATATCACAGCGTAAAATAGGACCCAATCACTTGTGTTTGCATTTGCTACAAATAATTTGAGTTTAGTTTCATTTCATTTCATTTCAATTCTTAACATGAAAGAAACCAAACCAAAAACAAAGCAGCAGGCCAGCAGCGACCAGCAGCGGCAGGGGCAGTAGCAGCGAACAGCAGCGGCACAACAGCAGTGAACAACAGCGGCAGCAGCAACGACCAGCAGTGGCGGAGACAAGCGACGGGGACGAGTTCCAGCGGCTGAAGGTCACGGTTGTGAAAATGAAATAGAAATGGAAAATGGAAATATGATTCTAGGTTTAGACGTTTAGGAATTAGGAATTTTGGGGTTCGGTTTTTTTTTTATAATCGGTTCGATTTTTCGATTTCTTTTTAAAAATCGAAAACCGAACCGAAATGTTTTACTATTATTACTATATTACTAATTCGGTTTTTGAAGCATAAAAAATCGTAAAAAAACCGAACCGAACTGTTCGGTTCAGTTCGATTTTTAATTAATCAGCTATTTATGCCTGTTCGGTTCGGTTCGATTTTTAATTAATCAGCTATTTATGCCCACCCCTAATTTTGTTTCCTATATTCAAACTTACTTCGTTATATATATTTGTTTCCTCTTAGACACCTGTATGAGGAGATGGAGAGCAATGGAAGTACTAAACCAGTTCAGTTTGGGCTTTCTGAGAAGCTATATCCAAGGGTCAACTTCAAAGACAGGACTCAATACATTTCAAAACTGTTAGGCTTGGCAGAATTGGGACAAGTCATTGTATTCCCATATAACCCTGGGTATAACCTTTTTTATTTGCTAGTTATATTCTTTAATTTGTAGATTAATCATGAAGTTAAAAACTTTTACTTGTAATTCATGTGTGAGAGCAAATTTACTTTGTTTAGTGTCCACTGGGTGTTATTGGCAATTGATATGGTGAGACGTACAACCTATTACCTTGATCCTTTGGAAAGTAGTCTTAATGAAGAGCTAATGCAGATTTTCAATCAGTTAAGTTTGTTATTTGTATCTTTGATCATGCTATTTTATTTTTATGTCTTATGCTAATTATTTGCTAACGTCAACTATGTCTCTTAATTGTAGGGGGATTCAAATACATCAGAGTTTAAATTTTGATACAAAGGCCAATGTTCAATGGATACTTGTCAACGTAAAAATCAGACAAACCTAACTAATTATATTAACGAACAGTAAAAATTTAATGTAATTTTGATCTTGTAGTGTCCGAGGCAGCCGAGTAGCTTTGAATGTGGTTACTATATGATGAAATACATGCAAGATATCATCACAAATGTGAACGTTCTGAAAAATAATGTAAGTATTGAAATTGATTTTTACAATACTGCGTCATATTGCTTTAATTTATTGTGAAATGAATCAGCTCAAACACTTGTGTGCTTATTTACAGTTATCTTTTTATTGCGTATTGTATGCATTTTATAAAATGTGAGAGTACTTATAATGGTGGCTATGTTGCATATTATTGAATAGATTATATGAATATCCATATAGATATAAATTAGGATTTGGGATATACACAATGTAATGCATATCCCAACACAAAACAATTGTTTGGGTTGTAAAGTAGTTGTTAGTGGGGATGTGCTATGGTGTCGTTGCTTGTACTTTACTTTGATGAGGATAAGTTGTCACCCTAATTCAGGTTTTGTATCTATATCCATATTTGTATTAAATCGCGTACTGTTAGGGTTCAGAAGTTGCTTCGATTATCAAATATTGCTGTTGTTGGGGTTCACAAGTTATTTTTTTTTTGGAATTACCATGATCGGGATGTTCAATATTTATCTATATAATTTTGGATAAAACAATAACATTGTTGGAGTTTATTTGTTGGCTTTAATTGTTAACACACAAATATATTTAAATGAATGATAATTAAGTAGTTTAGTCAAGAATTTTCGGATTTCGGTGAATAACTTGTTGTTTTAAAATTAAAGTTCAAGGGAGTTGAGGAATACATTGTCAAGGACCTCTCACAGCTTCGTGATCAGTGGGCTACATACGTTGCCAAGTTAATTACAGCCTACAATCGCGAGGTAACATACAAGTAATTTATGATTATTTTTCCTTAAAACAAATCTGTGACTTATTTTTTGTGGTGTGCTAATTGATTTTATATACTTGTAGGTGGAAAAAAAAAAAGACATATGCGGACTCCAAAATCAGTGACATTGTTATCTATTTTTTCTTCTTGGCTAAATTTTCCGAAATTAATTTAGTACTTTATCGTGTATACTACTTGTTCAAAGCTTAATTTAGTACTTGAACTTGTTTTTTACCCCCAAACAATGATGTATTTGAACTATTTTAATTTAACTGATGTATTTGAAATGTGTATTATGTGAATTGCAGTACAAGATTTGGTATGTTTAATATATTTTGGGTTTATTTTAATTGTAAAATAAACATGAATAATGTGATTAAAAAAATAAAATACAACCGGTATAGCACCGTTAATACTGATACTAATTATTTAAATGACGATAAAATTTTTTGATGTACTGACTTAGTGGATTCCTGATACTGTAGTCACATAAATCAGTGACATGTAAATAGTATCATTAAATGCTAACACGATTGAGTCACTATCCTTGTGACTCTCTAGTGACATAAAATACGGACATAGAAATAGTATCAATTGATACCAACATCATAGTATCACTATTGTGGTGATACTATAGTGACACAAAATACTGACGCAAAAATCATTGGCACCAAAAATTAGTGTCCGTGTGCTCTGGCTTGAGCATTACTGACACAATTAACAAGTGTTAGTAAAAGTAATTACTGACACTAAATTGGTTTCAGTAAAACCCATTTTTCTAGTAGTGAAAGTAGCAATGATGGCAGCTCAAGAAAGCACTTGGTTGATGAAGGAGCCACACCAACCAATAGATTACGCCATATCATTGTATTGCGATAACTAATCGGCTATCAGCTTAGTGGAAAATCTAGTTTTCCATGTTAGAACTAAGCATGTGGAGGTGCTCTATCACTTTATTAGGGAAAAGGTCTTGCAAGATGAAGTTGAAATGCAATACATTAAGACAAACGATCAAGTTGCAGATTTGTTTACAAAAAGTCTTACTATCGAAAAGTTTCAAGAGTTCCGCCAACAATTAAATATAGATCAATGGATGATAGTTGGTATTGAGGGGGATTGTTAAAAGTCTAATACTAATTTCATAATCTAATCCAATTATACGTGCCCAAGCCCAATTTTAAAGCTTAATCCACGGAAGATTCAAGAATTGTATAAAAAATAGGTGATGATTCTAATCCAAAATATCTAATGGAAGTGAAAATATCTAAATCTAGAAAGTTCTTGAATATTTAGTGATATTTGTAAAATGGGGTTATTAAATGTTTGTAATTTGATATTTATGTTGTTTATATTAGTTTTATGTAACTATAAATATCTCTAAGTTCTTTGTTGTAGGCATCAAGTGAAAAGTGAAGAATTAGTAGAGAGAAAGAAGAATGAGTTGTGAGTGTTGTAGTGTCTCGCTTGTAAAATATCGATAAAGTCCTTCAGTTTAGCAAATTCTTTTGTTACCAAAAATAGTTTTAATTGCAATTGTAACATATGCACTTTGATTTTCCTCATTAAGTGTGTGATTTAATTTTTGGTCTTCGAATCGAGATAAATTGAGCGTGATTAAGAGCTCGAGCGGTCGGATTTTATTTTCGTTACGAGTCCGGTATAAGCTTAATTTGCATTAAGCTTAAGTGAAAAAAAAGGGACCAGGTTTTATTTTGGACGGGGGGAACTATGCTCATTTTTGGAAAGAGAGAGAGAAGACACAAGAGTGAGAAAGAGAGAGTTTTTGACCCGTTGACCCGAAAACCCGACCGAACCCGCTACCTTGACCGGTCGTTTCTCCTGATTCCGGCCACCTCACCTGCCGTGCTTGGTACCGATCTGAAGCTTGGAAGCCGGCCGTTGTATCCCAGCCACCCTCGTTGCCAGAAAACGCCTGGAACGCCGTTGGTTGAAACTTGAAACCCGCTATCAATCCCATTTTCGTCGCCGTCGATTCCGCCGGAGTTTGGGCACGCATCTAGCTGGGTTTTACTCCTCTCATCCCCAGCATCATTTTCCAACCGACTTCGTCAGTTGAATCGGTCGGATTGCCGCCGATTAGCACTTGAAAGCTCATGGTTTTGGGGAGCTCGATCCGCCGCCGGCAGCGCGCGTGGGAGGTCACCGCCACCACCATTGGACTTAGCGTGGCAGGAGCTATCAGACCTAAGCTCCCCGTCGTCGTTGACTGAAGTCCGGTCATCGTTGACCGACAGGGGCAATTCAGTAATTTCATAAAACTTTGGGGTGATTTTGTAATTTGTGAAATCAGTGGTTATTTTGGTAATTTGAGGTTAGGTCAGTAAGGTAATTTGAGTTTTCAAGGATAATTCGGTAATGTAAGTTGTTAAGGACATTTCGGTAATTTTACCCTCCGAGGGTAATTTCGTAATTTTGGGCATTGTGATTATTCCCGTGATTCGAATTGAGAATAATTTGGTAATTGAAGATTCTACGGATATTTTTGGTTAAATAATGATGTTGAGGGCATTTTGGTAATTCTGGCATGTAGGGATATTTTGGTAATTTTGTACATGCGGGAATAATTATTATTGATAGATATTCGTTTCGAGAAGTATTATGTTATATTATGGTATTTCAATTTACGGAAAATGATTATGTCGTTTCCTTGATTAGGAGGATCCGCGAATGAGAATCAACCCGCGGACATTGTCGATACCGAGTCTGGTCATCGTCACTGTGAGTGGAATATATAAAACTTATTTTTATGAGTATATGCCGATTTTATGATACAGAGCAGTATGTTTGAAAAATAAGTGTTTGATGCTTTAATTTAATGATTTTCTCGAAAATTGAGATTTATCTATGTGTTGAGATTTATTGTTATTAAAATGAGTTTGAATAATGATTTTATTGTCGCATTTAAGTAAATGCATGATATTAGATTTGAGTGGATTTGAGATATGTTGAAGAAAAAGGAAATGAGATTTCAGATGAGATTATATGTTTTATGTACATGTGTATAAATGTTATTTGAGAAATCATTAAACAGTACCCTCCCCTCCAGATATAGAGAAACAGATAATATGAGTTGAATACAGAGATACAGATGAGATGAGATAGAGGCCTTTGGGGCCCATCTGACACACATAGAGGCTTTGGGCCGCGTGTTGGGCGCTTTTGCCTTTTGGGGGCTTATGCATGCAGTATGAAAGTTACAGAGATACATATAATGAGATATATGAGTTATGAGATGAGATTTTCCCTATCTATCCGTATAGCTCCGGGGCGTGGCGATACCCAGATAGTACGTCATTGCCTGTTCGTTGAGGTCCGGATATGAGATGAGATTTTTCCTATCTATCTGTGTAGCTCCGGGGCATGGCGATACCCAGATAGTACGTCATTGCCTGTCCGTTGAGGTCTGGATATGATGAGATCATTCCCCTGGGTATTTGTTTGATGATAGCTTTTAATATGCAGTATTTGATATGACAAGTATTATGATTTTATGCAGATTTATGTAAAGTGGTATTTTAGTGACTGATTTGAATTAAATATGTTTCTATAAGCTCTTATTATAGTTTGATGAATTTGATTTGAGAAAGAGTAAATCATTTTTAAATCAATTTATTTTCAGAAATTAGTATCCACTCACTGAGTTTTATACTCACCACGTTTTTCTTTTATCGTATTATTCCCCCCCCCCCCCCACAGTAGATTTGCAGGTACATCAGTCGACCCAGCATCGATAGTTAGATTTGTAATTGTGGCCACGTGATGGTGCTAGGAGTCGTAGATTTAATATTTTAATATTTGGGATTTGCAAGTTGTATGTATTGTTATATTTTGTATTAAGGATAACAATTGTATTTGTTTTTACATTGGAGTGATTTGGGTGATATTTGAGATGTTGACTTGAGAAGTTGGTTATGAAAGTTGGATGATTATTGAGATATTATTGGGAGTGTTGTTTTGTAAATTGTAGGTTTGGGAATGTTGTATTTATAGGGGAGGTTCTGCCGAATTTTCGGCAGAATTTTTAGATATTATTATTTTTATCGATCCGATTTTACGAGTTTAGAAAGACTCGCCCTGGGGGTGCGGGGCGGGTCGTTTCAGCAATTTAGTCCTCTTTTGTTTTCAAAATACAATGTAGTTATAAAACAAAAGTCATAGGTCTTACAAATATAAAACGAAGCATCCGCTAACTAATTCCACTAATACATCTTTGATGGGTCTTTGGTAAGATCTCTTAGTGGTATTAATATATAGGGTAGGGCTATTAGAACCCATTAAAATACTCTTTAAACCCATTCTCTCAATAAACCACTCTTATGTATCAAAGTTTAACTTTATAAACCCACCTCATTGCCAATATACCTTTACAAAATTAATTTCAAAATCCCTAGAAATACAAAATCCCCTGTTGGGAAAGTACGTTAAGGCATTGAAAGTATATTTGAATCATACGCCCAACAATAAATAAAAATACCAATGGCTTAGCCATCTCGCATGGTTTGTTTTCTTTATGATTGATTATATGACCATTATTTTTAATTTTTTGTCTAATCCATGTCAAGATTCATAACATGTAAACGAATTCAATTGAACACAATTTCTAATTAGTTTCATGGAACTAATTGCGTGATTGCATCATAAATGTAAGAAAAGCCAAACAAAATATTCAGATTTTATTTTCTCTTTTCTCCTTAATTGATTCTAAAAATAAATATGTCTCTACTTGAGAAACATATTTGAGCTGAAAGGGAATTGAATCCAAGAGTAGAAGTTTGCTAACCAACAATATCACACATTAAAAGAAAATATAGCTATAAAAGTGTACTCGGAAGAGCATAAGCAAAAAGGTGAAAAGAAAATGAAACGAAATTAAAACATCACTCTCTGTTACTCTTTTTCTAGAAAAATCAATTTAAATTAATTGGATTCATAGATGGTGGAGAGGATAGGCTAATTTCATTAAGATATAATAGTAATTTAACTCATGGACACTTAGTAATTAATTTTCTTATGAAAAAATGGGTGCATAGAGTACTATGGTGGGTTTAAATAGCCCATTCCTAATTTATATTCATTAAAATAAAAAAAAATTGGACTTAGAACTTAATAGAGTTTGCATATAATACATGGATTGTAAGGGATATAATATCCCGCTTACATGTTGGTCAAAATTTATTTTTAATCTATAAATTCTTATCAAAACACTAGCAAACGAAAAATCTTAAGCAAGATAGATTTGGTGGTACATCAAAAAGCATTTCATGTGAGGATTTTCCATATAGTACAACACTTGACAATAGGGATAGTAGGAAAACCCAACCTAACCCAACCCTGAGCTTACGTGTTCTGGGTTGAGCTTGGCATATATGCCAAATGGCTTTCAAAGGTAATATACACTTTAGTTCAGTTATACAAAGGCCCTTAATATATATAAAATATATAAAATTTATGATATTCATTTAAATGTACATATTTAGTTGTGTTGTTTATTAGAGTTACACCATTTATAAATCTTATAATTGCAAGTTATTAATACAATTTGTGTTAGATAATCTATTAGATATCATATATTTTCAAAAAATTAACTTAATGGTAATAAATTTTGAAAAATTATTTTCAAAAAATTAACAACATTGCAAAATTTAAAAAAAGATTGAAAATTAATTTTTAAATAAATATATTATTCAAGTACAATTGTTTCAAATTATAAGGGTGGTTATAGTAATTTTACAAAAATTATCACACTTTCTTAACCGTTTAAAATAATTATTAATTAAGCCATCTTTTACTTTAACACAAATGTTGTGTAAGAGTAATTACAAATAATGGTATACATTTATTACATTATTAATAATGCTGTTTGAAGTTTTCAGCATTACAGAGTGACCCATATTTATTTGAAAGCAGAAGTGCACCATCAACATAGGATAATGCCTGGTGTACATACCTATGCATAATCGTAATAGATATGCATAACCGTCACCAAGACATTCCAATCCACGAGGAACCATAGAATGCTGACCAGGTCAGATCTAATTAGAGATGCGCTCAAGCTCGCTCAAAACTTCAGACATAGTTGGCCTAAGAGTAGGCGACTGATCCACGCATCTCATTGCCAACTCCAAGATTATTTTGGCTTGCTTCATCACTACATGCTCATTTGGCATTTGCTTGTCGACCAATTCAGAAAGCCTTCCCTTTGAATGCAACACAATGGCCTGCACAGTGTACATTATTTATTTATTAAATAATCCATATATCCCATGCCATACGACATCGTTAGCAAATTAAATTAAGACCTTATTTTATGCATATAGAGGAGATATTTTCAATCTGGGAATCCTGGAATTTTTGAAGTGAAGGATTCATGTAAACCATGAAAAGGGTATTGTGTAGAGCTTTATAAAATTTAAGATTCCCGAACTGAAAGCTGACTCTAGTTGTTGTCTTCTTACCGTATCCAAAAGAAATTCAGTCTCTTGGTTTGCTTCATACTTGGCATTTATCTGCCCGCTAATTATTTCAAGCAGAACAATTCCAAAACTGAAAACATCAACTTTTTCTGTTATTGCTTTCCGCATTGCATACTCTGGTGCCATGTAAACTCTGCATGCAACCATAATTAATTAATTAATTAATGATATTGCTTGTGCAAGATGGCATGCATTTTGTGCTTGCTAAATTTAATTTGCCACTTACACTGTCCCTTTTTCTTGGATAAACTTGTATGGCTTTTCTTCGTCATAAAGCTTTGCCAATCCCAAGTCAGACACCTTAGCGTTCAGATTCCTATCAAGCAGAATATTGCTAGGTTTAATATTTCTGTGAACGATTTTACGACTCGGATTATCTTCGTGTAGATACTTTAGACCCTTTGCTATTCCATGGAAGATACGGACTCTGGTTGGCCAATCAAGTCGCGTGGAAGAATTGGCATCTGCAAATATTTAACTAATAATTATTATTTTTTGAAAAAAAAATAATTTTAACCTGTCACATAAGTTGATTCTTAATTTTCCAATCGGGAATTGAGTGAAAACAATTCATCCCCAACTTTAATAAAGTTCAGGATTCCCCGATTAGAAGATGGCACTAAGATGAAAAATTGATAGAAATAAAATGATGATGAAAATATATATAAATTGGTTTACCAAACAAGGCTCGTTCAAGCGATCCTTTTTCCATGTATTCGTAGATGAGCAAGTTGAGGTCTTTTTTAGAGTAGCCATCCAAAAATTCGACAATATTTTCATGTTTCAGTGTTGTAAGGGCATAAACTTCAGTTCCTATTTGATCAATCACTTGCTTTGATTGAGAAGAAAGCATCTTCACAGCTATAGTCTGATCGGGCAATTCAGCCTGTAATGCATGCTTGCACCACGCAAACAGATTAATATACCATATTTCTAACAATGAAAATCAATTCATATACATAAATGCATACATACATATGGAGTATTAATCTGACTCAGGATCCTAAACTTTGTTAAAGTCTGAAAAAGCCATTAAGCTATACAATTTCATAGTATTATGTTCCAATCAATGATCTTGAATTTGTTAAAGTGCAAGAACACTATTAAGCAATATAATTTAATAGTGGCATTATACTATTAAATCATATATTTTAATAACTTTACTTGACTTTAATAAAAGTAGGATCTTGGTGAGTATATATATATATATATATATATATAGAGAGAGAGAGAGAGAGAGAGAGAGAATTTTTTCAAATAAGAAATTCTTTACTTTGTTAAAGTAATGGATAAATTAAAAGACAAGAAAAACACACACTCTAATATAGTGCATTTGGTTGTTGTCTGTATTTTTTGTCTTTTAGACGATTTCATGTTTTAAAAAAGCTAAGGGTCCCTTATTATATATAAGTAGCAATCTAGTTTAGGATCTCAAACTTTCTTGAAGTCTGAGACAAATTGATAACATTGTGAACATATTTTTGTAACATTGTAAAAATATGTTCACACCATTGTTAACTTATCCTGAATTTTAATCCCATATTAGAAAATCTTTCACACGGACACGCACACGCACACACACACGGACACACAAAACACACACACGCACACACGCACATAGAGAGAGATACGGCAATTAATGTTTAACCTTGTATACTGTCCCAAAACGCCCCGTGCCAATTACATTCCTGGGGCTGAAATTTCGAGTAGCGACTTTCACTTGTTTAAGGGTATAAGACTTTCCTCGTAGGTTGACCGTTGTCACTGTGTATTTCATGAAGAAATGAGAAAGGAAACAGATCAATTATACGTATACTTTTTCTTGATATCTTTTATAAGCCTTATACTATAGCATATATAGCATAAAGTGGTCTTCTAATGTAGGATTATGTACTCAATTAAAATACGAGACAAATTTTCAAAATGTGGCAAACAGACTTTAAAAATCCGTCCTGCACTCCACTAAACTTACAATATTGTAAAAATTCATCTCGCATTTATTATAGTGCCAAATCCCTCACCTGATAATTTCTTGCATAGCATATTATATATAGACAACTAAGCTTAAAATATGGTATTAACGTTGGAGATAGATTTATGATATCGTAAATCAGTTTAGAACATCGTAAAAATCGATTTACGAAATCAGAAATCCATCCTGGATTTAACTTCGAATTGAAATTTTTTCCAATATATATAAATAATCTCCCGTACGTACCACGCAATTCTCTGTCTCCTATCCATCCTAATCTCCACATGAGAGCCAAGAAAAGAATCAACGCCAGCACAGGCCCAAGTACAATTGCGACTATCCCTATTTTAGATAGTCGTGATCGGCTGACTCCGAAATCTGAAAATTAAACAGTGATTGATAGCATGCAACAAAAGGCATATTGGAAGATGATAATTAACAAAATTGAAGAGCTATCACTTATGCAATGATTGCAACTTTGCACTGTACTTGGAGTTACAGAAATAGCTGATATGAGAGGTCCATGAAAATAAGGTGGGTTTATTAAAGATCCTTTGCCAGCCCAGAATAACTCGATTTCCAGTAGATGGTCGTGTACAGAAGCCGTGAAATTTTGAATCGTTACATTATTTGAATGCCTGGCCACTTCTTTTATGTTGAAATCCTTTCGCATTAGCTCGCTCTGCATGTATGGAAATTAAAATTAATTAAAGGAGGCTAGGGAGGGATAAATTGCTAATTAAAATTATTAAAAAAATTTGTGGCTAGCGTACCTACCTGTATATATATATCAAATACACGTTTTGCTGAACTGCTGTAATCATCATTTTTTGCAAAAGCAATCTCAGAGAACAAAAGACTGACAGTGTAATTGCCGTTTCGCAAGCAAAAACCATAGTATTTGAGAGAATTGGGGCAAAGGCGAGCTTCGTCATATAAAGATGCATCAATCACTGCAGCTCCACACGTTACTTTCTGTATAAATGCACGTGAATCAGCCATTGAATCCGCATAGAAATGTCCGTTACAGCTATATGCCCAGTTGTATTCCGGTTCGTTAACATAAAAATTTGATGTCGATTTATCTGCCTCATACCAAAATCCTTCCCTGTGATGTTTATCGCCACCAGCATTTATATGCAAATTATCATTGTCTGCAATATGTACACATTGATTAATTTAAACATGTATATGAAACCAAGGTCTAGCTCATGTCTTGAGTTCAAGTTTCAATCTGTGCATGAGTTAATAATAATAAAAAATATAAATAATTTAAACTCCTGCACTTTATTAAAATAAACTTAATAGTTTTTCCGACCATTAGACTATTAAACTACAATTTTTCAGGAATTTAATAAATCCTTATATACATACACTGAGATTTCTTCTGCCCAGCGGGGCAATACTTCCTCATAATCTCTTCCGGAAATGTCCTATAAAAATAATTACAATAGCAAGATCAATTAATTTTGTAAGGGAATTCATTCGCATAATAATTGCTTGCTGATCGATCGATAAATTACCTATATTATAATTATTAGATAAATGAATATGAACATACCGATTCTTAGGTTCACTGGTTACAGCACAGCAATATTGTTAGTAGTGTGCGTGCAGATATCACATGTTCATTGAAAGTCAAAATCAGAAAACGAGATAGACAGAAACTGTTGGAATTGAAATTTGCAGCACGAAAATGAGTAAGAACGTAGGAGAATATTATATAATATGGTGTAGTATAATATTCTTACAGATTTATCCGAGAACTGTTGTTGGGAAGATTCCTACAAGATAAAAATTTAAAATTATTATGAAATTCATTTATATATATAAAATTATGCAAGTGGATAAGCAATCATGCAACTGCAAAGAAACAAATTAAGAAAGAAAGGAACCAAGGTCGCTTAATTAATTAACGCTATTTTCTTACTTGTGTGTCTCTGGTTCTGGAAATATGAATTCATTGTATGCAAGATCCCTGCAAGATGACAATTCAGACAAGTAGTGTTGGCATTAATTATTAATTTGTATTTGCATGCAAAATGGCATGGGAATTCCTAAACACAACGACAGGCTGGAGTTTGTGCATGACGTTGGACATTCATATATTTAACTTGATGCATGCAAAAGGCTGGCAGGCTAGAGTTTGTTCATGACTGGGGACGATAATATCTTTAATTAAATATATGCAGCTAGCATTTAAATAAGAAGCTTCAAAACATTTGCACATTAAACTATTCTAAATTGAAATTTTTTACATAAATTTTCATTTGCCTAACCCGCGTCTTTGATTTAAAATGTGTTTAATTTGATGGGGAAAGGAAATAATGTTTACACTAGAACAAGTTTGAAAACATTTTATCACATTTATGCATAGATAGAAAGCATACCCCTTTTTTCTAACACTGCTGCAAATCCAGTCTGGCAATCTTCCATTGAGCATATTTCCTGTAAGATACCTGGAAAGTAAAAATAGTAACAGAAAAAACAAATTATTTGGATTCCTTGTTATTACGCTATTACTGTCAGTCAAAAGGAAAAGTGTGAGAAGACAAAATTCAGATAAGATATATACGTCAAAAGGAACAGATGATTTGTATGGTAAAAAATCTCACTTAACCTTTACCAATAAAAGTATGAATTATTAAAGTTACAAGTTAGGGACGTAATTGTGTGAAATAAAAAAATCATGGATAGGAGTAGTAAAATTGAGGAAAAATATCAGGAGTCTGAATGTTATTATCCCTTTTATATTAGGAAAAGATATAAAATCAATGGGATTCAATAAAGTTATCACTTACAGCTCAGATAAAAACAGTTTCTTCAAAGTATTTGGAATTCCACCAGTTAAGTTGTTGAAGCTCAGGTCACTACAGTACAAATTAATAATAATCAATCATTAGAGAAAAAAATATGATCATTTACAGCAAGGATTTGGATCTATTTTATTTAAAATTTTTCTCATTAAATATCGAGACACTGTTTTCTTAACGGGCGCTAAAATGCGGTGCCGCTTTTTAACCAAACTGCACGTTCTTTCTCTAGTTTTTTTAATCAGAAACTTTAAACTTCGGTATAAACTTGAGCAAAGAAGAAATACCGACAATTAATTCTTTAAAGAAGAATTATATCATGGAAATGGACCAGAATTGAAAGCATAATCATAGTACTTATAAATAAAACTTCAAAAAAATAACAACAAAAAATTCAGTAAAAAAATATGGAAATTATTTGATGAAAGATCAACCAATATAAAAAATATAAGTCCTTGTTTCCGGCATTGATAAGCAAGAGGAAACGATCACAAGTGGATTAACACCTCTCCCCAACCCATGAGCATAGTGAAGGTCGGCGATTGAATAAATTTTAGACAATATTTGAAAAAACAAAAAAGCAATACCAATTGAAGACAATCTTTTTTGTTGTCTGCAAAGTAATATAACTGCAATTTATTTTATTTATAAAGCTTAGGAAATATTAGATTAGATGGCAAAAAAAAAATCAGTAATATTTTATTAATTTCTTTTAGAAATGACTATTTTCCAAGACAGATGTGTATTTCCAAAAGTATTCTTGAAAATAACGCTTTTTTAATATATCTTAGAAATTGAGGTAATATATGCAAAAATCAAATATATACACTAGTTTAGTAATTTACTTTACGAGATTCTGACAAGGTTAATAGATGTTGCGGATACAAGTTTAAATGACCTCTGGCCTCATATTACTAAACTAATAAGAAAATAAACGAAAATAAACTTACAGGTAGCCTAACTGATTCCAATTGGCAATGTATGGTGGGATTGAACCAGTAATGCTGCAATTTCTCAATGTCCTGCAGAATTATTATGATTAATTTAATTTCTAAAAAAGATTTAATTAATTAATTATAAGGAATAGTATACAATTAATAAATTTAAACTGCAGATCAGGTATTAATTAATTAACAAAAGCAGATAAATATATAATTAACGCATAAAATAATTATACGTGCATGGAATTGGAATACACCGCTTACAGGCTTGATATACTACTCAAATTAGCCGACTTCGGGAAAGAAAAGCCCATCGTTTGTAGGTCAGAGACATACCTGGAATAAACAACGAAGCCAAGTTTGAAATTAAGTTAATTGCGAAATTAAAAAAGAAAATTTCCCATCCGGGAGTCATGGACTTTACAATGTCTATGACAAAACATTGTAAACCATGAAAAAGATAGATTTTAATATTGTAAGCAAAGTTCCACATTGAAAGCTATACATATATTTTTATTATCTAATGAGTTTTTTGTACTTTATTAAAGTACAAGAATGTTAATAGTCTTTATTAGACCGTATAATATGATGTCACTGAAAATTTTCTATATATGTGTGTGTGTCTGAAAAATTTCACTGTGTATGTGAGTGTGTGCGGGCGCTCTCATTTTTTATTTTTTTATTACGGACACACTTTTAAATTGTGCGGTTTAATAACACTAAAAACTAATTCTACTAAATTGCACTGCTTAAAATCATGTTTGTAGTAAAAAAACAAATGAGGGCGCCCACAGTAGAGAAGAATTATACACACACACATAATACATATATAGAGCAGAGTTTGGATTATTATTAATTGTTCTTACAAAAGTCGAAGGCTTGACATATTAAAAATTTCTGGTGGCAGCTCCCCTTCGAAGTTATTTCCCATCAGATTTCTGTGAGATTAAAGGAAACAAAAGTAACATTATTGATAATTAGCTCGCGCGTGTGGGAGAATTCATTGTTTTTGTATGTTTTCGAGCATCATGCAAATTGGTTTGCTTTTATATGATGCGATATATATATTGCGATAAGAAATTTATATACTGCGACTATTCTGGGTCAAATTTATTATGATACAACCTACATTTCTACCTTTAATTACAGAGGAATATCCATTTTACGAGAAATTCTAAAATACATCTATTGTACCATGTCAGTCATACAACAAGTAAATAATGTCATGACATGTGTGCATTTTGTGAAATGCAGCATCTAGATGGTTTGAAGTCTAGGGGCACATGTTTTTCAACAGCACACCAAAGAGAGAAAAGAAGAAGAAGAAAGAAGCAAAGCACACGGCTTTGAAAGAAGAAAAAAAATAATATTCAATACGTGAATAGTGCCAAAATTTTGGCTATATAAAGAACCTCTGCATTTTGATTTCTGTATCGAATTCCATTTGAGAGAGTTTGAGGGTTAGAGAGTTTTAAGAGCTCAAATTTATAAGCTCTTGTTATTAGTGTTCTGAGAGTTTGGGTGTATTGGAGTTTTGGGAAGTGAGCTAAAATACCACAATACTTGTAACTCCTTTTCACTAGTAAAATATTTCCTTCTGTTTTCGCCCGTGGACGTAGGCTAAAAGCCGAACCACGTAATTTCTGGTGTTTTCTCTTTTACACTTGTTCTTTATTTTCTTACAATTTTACTTTAGCTGCGTGTCTGCTTCACCACCAATTTCCTAACACATTTATTTTGTAAATCATCATGCAAGTGATGGTTGTATTAAACTCAATTACACATGTCATGCGTGCATCAATTGGTTGTAATACAACATATGTATTCTTGAATTTTTCCCATTCTACCCAGCCCATATTCCTACCTTTACTTAGCATGGTTTGCCAAAGGAGTATATGTCAGAGTTTGGTTAACAGTTTTATGTAGCAAATTATTAAACTCCAACAAAAGCAGATTGTTTACACAGAGAGTACCCAAGTTTCAGTTTACACATAAAATGATAAAATGAATAGGCTTACAGAAAATAGAGGTTGTCCCATTTTGCAATGAATCTGGGGATCGGACCAGACAAATAATTCCCAGCTATTTCCCTGCATTGACAAATAAAATTTCCACTACTGATATTTGCAGACTTCAAACAATAAGCAAGAAAAATCTAGACCAAATTAATTACAATCCTTAAAAATAACAACAACAAAACAATTAGAAAATGAACAAACATGACACTTACAAAATCGTCAGATTCTTTAGATTCTCATAAACTTTTGGCAAATCCCCACTTAAATTGTTGGATGTCAACCACCTGCAACCACATGAAAGTTATTTTTAATATTGAAATGTTATAAATTTTAATGTGGTATTGGTATGTACATAGATGAATGATTGACATATAATAATTGCATACCAGCCAAATATGTGTGTGCGCACGCGCGCACGTGTGCACGTATAAATGAATTTTCAAGTACAAGCATATATGTAGTACATAATTAGTTACAAGCGTATATATACACGACGAGATCAATATCCTAATTAACCATTTTATAAATTCCATAAATAAATACTTCCACACACACTTACAATTCTTCAAGATTGCTTAATTTTCCAAGTTCTGGTGGGAGTGTACCTCTGAGTCCATTCTCCGGCACAGATCTAGATATTAGAAAATATATATGAAATTAAAAATTGTATTGTATTTTCAAAGAAATAAGCTAATTATTGATTTAAGTAGCTGGCTTTATGATTTTTAAAAGTAGAGTGAGATTTCATACAAAACCCAGAGCTGAGAAAGGTCTCCCAGTTCACGAGGAATTTCCCCCGATAGCTGATTGCTCCATAGTTCCCTAAAATGCCCAGAAGTACATAGTAAGATAAATGCAAATGCAATTTTTGGAGTAACTAATTAATTGAATATTTCAATATTTTACTTCCGAAGTTTTCGTTGGAAGAACTGTCGGATTTTGCGGAGCAAATGTAATTATTTCTATGTTGCTCTTCTTTTTTCATAATTGGTCATATGTTTTGTTTTCTTAATTTTTTAAGGATAAGATTCATTGCGTATCCTCATTTAAGTGTCATTTTTTTTCCCTTAGTAGTAAAATTTTTCTTGTACCCTTTAGATTTGCCTAAAAAATAAATAAATAAATAAATTGCATGTGAAGATTCTTACAATGTTTGAAGAGATGACAAGCGCCCCAACGATGGTGGTATCTTCCCCGTGAGTAAGTTCTGGCCCAGATCGCTACGGCAGGAAATCATAGACGTATGATGGTACTTCATAGTAAGAAAAATGAAGGGAACCAAAAATCTTCTATCTATTGAGATTTCATATCTCTTTGTGTGTGCGCGCGCGCGTGTGTGAACAAGCATGCATAATGTACAAAATCATATAGTAATGATTAAACATCCTAAAATTTGAATCTTAAAAATTTGAAATGTCGACTAAAATTCCTTGGGATGGCATGACACTTCACCGATTTGGATCCTCTTCAAATTCAATGCTGTGACATATACACTTGAATTGTCTTAATTAAGTGTGCGATTTAATTTTTCCGCTTCGAATCGAAATAAATTGAGCGCGATTAAAAACTCAGAGTGGTCGGATTTATTTTTCGTTACGGGTCTAGTATAAGCTTAATCTATATTAAGCTTGTTAAAAAAAAAAAAGAAAGAAAATCGGGTTTATATGTTTTGGAACGGGTGGAACCATTTTACGCTTTGTATTTTTGAATTGAGAAGAGAGGAAGAGACAGGAGAGAGAGAGAGAAAGTTTGACCCGTTTGACCCGAACCCGACCCGTGACCCGCGGAATTGACCCGGCCGGTTCTCCCATTTCTGGCCACCTCACCGGCCGTGCTTGGCACCGTTTTGAAGCTTGAGAGACGCGCAACGTATCCCGGCCGTCCTTATCGCCGGAAACCGCCTGTAACGCCGCCGGTTGAAGCTCGAAACCCGCGGCCGAAACCCGTTTTCGTCGCCGTCGATTTCGCCGGATTTTTGACACTCCACCACTTGAATCTTGTTCCTCAGCTCCCCAGCATCATTTTCCGACGGACCCCGTCACCTGAATCGGTCGGATTGCCGCCGATTTGCTCTTGGAAAACTCGCGGTTTTGGGAGCTCGATCCGCCGCCGTCGCCGCGCGTGGGAGGTCACCGCCGCCACCATTGAACTCATCGTGGCCGGAACTATCTGACCTAAGCTCCCCGTCGCCGTTGACTAATTCCGGTCACCGTTGACCGGCAGGGGCAATTCGGTAATTTCACAAAACTTGGGGGTGATTTTGTAATTTGTGAAATCAGTGGGTAAATTGGTAATTTGAGGTTAGGGCAGTAAGGTAATTTGTGATTTCGAGGATAATTCGGTAATTTAAGTTGTTAAGGACATTTCGGTAATTTTACACTCCGAGGGTAATTTCGTAATTTTGGACATTGTGATTATTTCCGTTATATTTCCGTTATCCGAGTTGAGAATAATTTGGTAATTGAAGATTTTACGGATATGTTGGTTAAATAATGATGTTGAGGGCATTTTTGTAATTTTAGCATGTAAGGGTATTTTGGTAATTATGTACATGCGGGAATAATTATTATTGTTATATATATTCGTTTCAAGAAGTATTATGTTATATTAGTTGTTCGGAGAATGATTATGTTGTTTCCTTGTTTAGGAGGATCCGCGAACGAGAATCAACCCGCGAACGTTGTTGATACCGAGTCTGGTCATCGTCACAGTGAGTGGAATATACAAATCTTATTTTTATAAGTATATGCCGAATTTATTATATAGAACAGTATATTTGAAAAATAAGTTTTTGATGCTTCGATTTAATGATTCTAGAAAAGTGAATTTATTTATATGTGTTGATTTTATTATTACTGAGAAAGAGTTTGATTAATGATTTTATTACCGTTTTTGAATAAATGCATGATATTAGAATTGAGTGGATTTGAAATATGTTGAAGCAAGAGAAACTGAGATTTCAGATGTGATTATATGTTTTCGTACATGTGTATTAAATGTTATTTGAGAAATTGTTAAACAGTACCCTTCCATTTAGATACAGAGAAACAGATAATATGATACAGATGAGATGAGATGAGATGAGATAGAGGTCTTTGGGGCCCGTCTGAACACACATAGAGGCTTTGGGCTGTGTGTTTGGGCGCTTTTGCCTTTTGGGGGCTTATGCATGCACAGATATTGAGATGTATCAGACATGAGATGAGATTTTCCCTATCTATCCGTTGTAGCTCCGGGGCGTGGCGGTACCCAGATAGTACGTCATTGCCTGTCCGTCGAGGTCCGGATATGATGAGATCATTCCCCTGGGTACTTGTTTGATGATAGTTTTCGATATTCAGTATTTGATATGATAAGTGTTATGATTTCACCGATTTACGCAGATTTATGTATAATCATATTTCAGTGACTGATTTGAATTAAAATTGTTTAAATACGTTTTTACGATGTTTTGATGAAATTAAATTGAGAACGAGCAAATCTTTTTAAATAAATTTATTTTTCAGAAACTAGTATGCACTCACTGAGTTTTATACTCACCACGTTTTATTATATTTTATTCCCCCCACAGGAGATTTGCAGGTACATCAGTCGACCCAGCATCGGTAGTTAGATTTGTAATTGTGGCCACGTGATGGTGCTAGGAGTCGTAGATTTTATATTTTGATATTTGGGATTTGTGATTTACGGTTATGTTTTTGTATTGAGGATAACCATTGTATTTGTTTTTGTATTTGAGTGATTTGTGTGATATTTGAGATGATGATTGGAGAAGTTGGATTTGAAGTTTGGATGGTTATTGAAATATTATTGGGAGTGTTGTTTTGTAAATTGTAGTTTTGGGAATGTTGTATTTATAGGGGAGGTTCTGTCGAATTTTCGGTAGAATCATTAAATAGTATTATATTTTCGATTCGATTTTACGAGTTTGGATAGATTCACCCTGGGAGTGCGGGGCGGGTCGTTTCAAATGCCGTCTGTTATTGGCAGTTGGCCCACAAGGGCCTGGCCAACTGGTTAAGTGACACATGTCAATAGAGCTTTAAAAATTCAGGATAGTGAAGGAGAGAATCTCAATCTGACACTTCACTTAGAGACAAAATATGAAGGAATAATTTTAACTCAATGATCGTAGTAACTAATAAAAGACTTACAGCATTTCTAGGTTCCTCAAATTCCCCAAGCTTGTTGGTATGGTCCCAGTTAATTGATTTTTTGATAAATCTCTACTCATCACACAAATCCAGTGTATCAGAAGAAAAGGAAAAAGAAAAAGAAAAAAGGAGCTATGATTGAATTACTTGCGGCAAGTGAGGACTTACAGAGTGATAAGCTGAAATAAATACCCAATCTGGTAAGGAATGGAACCATGAATTGTGTTGTCGGATAGATCGCTGTTGAGTTTTGACATGTATAAAACCATATCAAATATGTATGCATGTATTAATTAAGGCAAGACCCAAGCTTACGACGATATATATATATAGTTGTTTAATTTATTAAATTTGGTTATAAAAGCTAATGCAAAATGATTGATCATTGAATTAATTAATTAATTAATTAATTAATTGTACATACAGTATCTGCAGGTATGTCAGAGCAGCCACACGTTCTGGGATTTTTCCAGTTAAGCCTACACTCTCCATGATTCTGGATACAAACAGATTAACATGCAGTTAATAATGGAAATTAGCCTTGCTTTTGTTATGACTGTCAAGGCAAGTGATTAGATTAGAGTTGGAACATATACATGCCGGAGATGTGCGGGGTCCCTTTATCGACGAGGCAAGTGATGGTAATATTGGAACTAAGCTTTGGCGTCTCACGGCAATATGAACTCAATTTAGGTAGTTGTGCCCTCCACTGCAAACTGGACATCATTTCCGTCAGACCGGCCACTGCCAATAATATTTCCGACAAGAAATGTTGTTAAACTGATCGTGAGCAAATGGATCTATGCCAGCTATATAGCTACAAGACAAAAACATTCGTTCAACTCTTAATTAATTTATAAAAGTTGCATGCATTATCTAATTTGCTATCCAATCATAATTTCGTTTGTTTTAACTTTTAGCAATTCTCAATACAGAGAATTTATGTGCACCTGATAATTAGTGATCATTATATATATATATATATATATATATACAGTCATTATTTAGCACGGATATGACACCATATGGTATTATAGTTAATCACAAAAAATGATAAAAACACGTTAATACTATATGGTGTTATCCGGAGTCTGTATTTGAAAAAATGAAGACATTTGCATTTATTTATATATATATATATATCCTGATCTGGTAAATGATGAAGTCTAGAAAAGCTATTATGCCATGCAATTTAATAGCATTATGCAATAATACTATTAAATCACACGGCTTCAAAACTTTTACAAATATTAAACTATTAAACCTCACGGTTTAATAGTTTAAGATTCTAGATTGGAACATTTTTAATTAATATATATATTATGTACTTATATGTATATAATAATGGAAACCGCATGCTAGAGAACCAAAAAACCCTTTAAAATTATGAAATTTACTCGAGATATAAAGAATTATTAGCATATATTACCTTCATGACCAGGTAGATCACCTACTTTAGTATCATTTTCAGCAGCGCTCTGAAATTTGAACTCGGAGCCAAGTTGACAAAGAAGAAACAAAATTAGTAAGAACACAGTCTTATAAATTAGAACCACGCGATGCCCAGCAGAACGTTCATCCATTTTATTTTATTTATTTTTAACTTTTAATTCCGAGCTGGCTGTTCTAAACTTTCAGTTCGCTCGCTCACTCACTAGCTAGCTCCTGTCTGGCTGCGCTAATTTGATAATTTCTATCGCCGATATTTTTATATGGGAGAAGAGATGCCAGACTTGATTAAATAACACGCCACCTGTGCTTTGTATTTTGAGGGTACAAGAGTAATTATCGAATTCAGAAAAGGAAAAAGGGGGAAAAAAGAAGAAGAAAACAAGGTGAAAAACATTGTGATGGATTAAATAAAGTCGAATCTATTTGGGTAATTGAAAAGTATTTGTTAAAGGGATGATTAAAGTTTAAAGATATTTGTGATTGATTAAAGTCGAAAGCTATTGGAGATAAGAAGCACGTTTACTTGTCTTCCTCTCTTTCTCTTTCTTCTTCACAACATAGATGCTAATGGCGGTTCCCTAGATATATGTTTGCATTGCTTTTTACTTTCTTGTACTTCGCATGCATGACTTTTGTTTTCGAATTTATTTTTCGTTGCCTTGTACTTAACCTTCTCTGTAGGGTTAAGATTCATTACGTCTCCTTAATTAGGTGTCTTTTTTTTTATAAAGCCTTCTCTTTCCGTGGATATATACGTGTCTCTGTATGTGTGTGTTTTCTAATTCAGGATGCTAGATATGTACTAATCTGGTCCAAGATCCTAAACTTTGTTAAAATTAGAAAAAAAACTACTAAGTTATGTGATTTAACGATATAATGCCATTATATTATTAAACTACGTACCTTAATAGATTTCTAATACTTTAGCAAAGCTCAGGATCCCCTGTGTATATATATATATATATACATATCCTTCAAAAATAAAAATAGAAAAGGAGTTTAAAAGTATAATAACTAATTGTATGTCGGTCAAACCAAAGTGTGGATGTGTTGGCATCTATTTCCATTTGATCGAGGATATGTGGCCGGCTAATATGTTAACCAGACCCTCCATGATTTTTGTCGAATTTTGCTGTTTAAGCCTTCAAATGATCTTTATTTCTTTATTTCAGAATTTTTAGAATGTTTTCATTGATTTATATGTTCTGGTTGTTGGATTAAGGGTCCTTTGCTTCATTTATTTTATCTTTAATTTATGAATGGTAGATTCTCATGTAATTGTAACCCGATATTAAATTCAAGTTATTATTGGAGTCTTATGATAAATAAGGCTTTAAAAAACTAATTTCGTATGTCATTAATAAAATTGTAGATTTTTTTAATAAAAATTATAGTTTCAATTTTATAAAATTTTAGTTCAAGTGCGGAATCTCTTTATAAAACGATATACACATACATGATTAATTGAACCGACATACATGTAGTCTTAAGTTTTTTTTTTCTTTAAATGGTCCTCGACAATGTCGAGAAGAAACTTAAAATAAAACTAAGAAAAGAGTAAAATAAAAACAAGGAGTTGAGTCTTTACGAGAAAGCCAAGCCTCTCAATTAAAATAAGGGAGATTGCCACTTTCCCTCCTACAGTAATTAACATATACTATTTTCCCCCTTATTATTTTTATAATGGCCAAAAACCCCCCTGATAGCATAAGTTTTTAATATTACCCTTATTTTCAGCTAATCATTTTATTTATATTTATTATAAATTAAATAAATCACACGAATAGAAACTAAATAAAAAATTAAGCATTAAAAATAAGAAAATAATTTTGATATGAGAAAAAAATTGTACTTATTTATTTTGTGAAAGAAAATTTATAATAAAAATATAAGAAAATTATTATAAAATGATAAAAAATTATTATAAGAAAACTTGAATGACAAATAAAAATTTATTATAAGATAAATAATAAAATATTTTGTCTAAACTTTTTACATTTAATTTTAAAATAT
This sequence comes from Citrus glauca, assembly GCA_029633175.1. Lineage (NCBI taxonomy): Eukaryota > Viridiplantae > Streptophyta > Magnoliopsida > Sapindales > Rutaceae > Citrus > Citrus glauca. The sequence continues at coordinate 27,471,761 of JAQOOD010000008.1, forward strand.
TACAAAATATTTATTATAAGAAAATATTCACAAAATAAATAATTACAAGAAAAAAAATTGTTATTAATTTTTTTTACTCACATCAAAATATATATTTCTTGTTTTTAATACTTAATTTTTTTATTTAGTTTCTATTCATGTAATTTATTTAATTTATAATAAATGTAAATAAAAGAGAAGTTGAAAATAAGGTTAATATTGTAAACTTATACTGTCTGGGGGTTTTTGACCATTATAAAAATAGTAAGGAGATAAATGGAAAATGACAATCCCCCATTAAAAAAATACAAGTCAAAAAAACATTAAGTGATTTTATAGGGATTGGGAAGCATCCTTCTGAAGGAAGACACGGATCTCAGGTGGTGTGTAAACTTTTAACCACACATTGGTCTTAAATGTTTTCCACTTTTTTTTTGCACTCAGCGATTTCTTGAAATTTCCATGCAGCTTATCCCCCCCAAAAAAAAAAAACATGAAGATTAGATTCGTGACTCTAAAGCTCTTCAAACTTCAGGAATGCCACTAATATAATCCAGCAAGTATCAGTGGTGACAGACTGTTTCTATTTAGATTCTTAAATAATTCCCAGATTACACGATTCGTTATTCACTCCATTAAAGGAAAAGAAAGATGCTACGATAAAGTAATTGAAGATAAATCAACCTCTATATAGATGTTATCTATCAAGATCAAGCAAGCAATATTCCTTTAGATGGAAATTACAATTGGCGTGATCATTGAAGATTGAGATTAAATTGTTTTGATTTAAAGCAGATGATAAACAGATATTGAAGAGATAATATTGCTATAGTATCATGAAGAGTTCCTTGTACATCTAAAGGCTTTGGCTGCTATCAAAGGAAAAAAGTTTAGACTCTTCATTACACATGAATCGCTAGTCACTATATAAAGGCGAGTCATTCATATATTTTACTAAAGGATTCTACTTCAGAGTCTACAACCTTGTGATCATTCTTTGATTTGGGAGACATTTACTACTAGAAAAATGGTCTTTACTGACTTTAGAATAGTATCAAAAATTACTTTCACTGACACTTGTTAATTGTGTCAGTAACTGGGAGTCAGAAAAATAGTGACACTTGTAAGTGGTGTCAATGACTACTATTACTACAGTATCACCAATATTATGACACCATAATGTTAGTAGTTATTGATATTTTATTAGTGTCTATGATTACTGTTACCATGGTATCACTAGTTAATTTATTTTAAAAAATAAAAAATTGAATTGGATCATTGCCTATTGATTTATTGGTAAAATTAAAAGGCACCACAAAATAACAAAAAGAAATTGATTTATATCACAAAATCTTTCATTTCACATTTAAATATTATTAGTATATATTACAAACTCCAAAACTTCAATAACAAAAATATGAGATATCCTACTCTCATAGCTAAATAATCTAAATTCAATACATAAAAATTTATACCATCCAATCAAATGCCAACTACTTGTGGCTAAATTTAATAAATCTAGAAGCTAAATTGAGAAGGATGACTGCCTTTCACTCTTTGAATATGAGTAGTATAATTGCGTTATCACACCAATAGCTTCTCCATTCAATAGACTGTATGCGTTAGGATATAAGTGAAGTTCAAGAATAAACACTTCAAATACATTGATCAAATCTACATATAAATACATGGAAAAGAAAAAAAATTAGCTGCCAATATCCAGCCATTAGAGAAACAACAATTAACAGAAATAAAATTATTTTGTTTGAAAGAAAAAACATACTCATAGACTATTTATAAATAAACTCAATTATTCTCTTTTGGTAAAGGTTATATATATAGCAAACTATAGCAGACAAGAAGTTTTCAATGTAATATCAACTTTTAGCACAAGCATGTTACTCTATCTACATATACCAAATGATTTTTGTGCATAGTTAAAAGCTATCACAAATGCTCTATTATAAATAAATCACCACTCATTTCCTCAATTTATTCATTCTAAAAGCTTATTTAACAAGCTAAAAAATAAGTCCTCAAATTGCAGTTTCCTTAAACTGGGCATAAAATAACTATGAATCTCCATATTTATATTAGGCATAATAAAGTTTGGACATAAAATATTTCAATAATTTGAGAGTTCGATCCAAAATTATTACTACTAAAAGAAATAATATTTGCAAACTTAGTTAAGCCTTTATAAAGTGAGTATGAGATTTATTATACTACTTAAATCTATTCATTTGAACCATTTAAAGAATATCACCCTAAATTGTAATCAAGTATTCCTTAATTTTGCCTAATTATAACACTTAAAGAAGATTAAAAAAAAGTAGAATAAAAATATAATCATTATATATTTCCACTCACAAGTAATGTTGCTTTAACTTGATTGACATCATAACCCAAAATCACTTTAAACATTTTTCCTAAACCTAGAAAGGGAAAAAAAACAAACTTCAAAATATAATTATTGTATATTAAGACATGCATACATAACATAACCATTTACTAGAATATTCATGGAATAACCCATAGTTCTTAAAATTAATATGCTACACTAAGTATATATTTGATACAATAAATTAATTTTCAAACTATTACTCATATGCTTATCATCCAAAATCATTTCTTAGAAGCCTTCAAAGTCTTAAACTAGGATGTCAAACTCAAACCAACACAAAACAAGAATGTCAAACTCAAATCAATCATAAACCATAGAAATCAATAATCGGGCTAATATTTAAGATAAATTAGTTCAATTAAAAAGAATAGCTAACAAGCTCCTAGCTTTCCGGAACCACCCGACTGGTCCTAAAATTGTTCATTTTTGAGCTCCAACTACAGTAGTAATTGGTACTTAAATACATATTTATAAATTTTAAGATACTTAATACATTGGAATGATATTTTCCAGTTTTTAACAACACATATGAATGAACAACATATTAAAATTTGAGGTTATTCTGATATTATTATGCTGGTGTTTTGTAAGATCAAGAGTTAATAAATAGTTGTGTCAAACGAACTTGCTGCAGAGCAGCAGAGTTTAAAAAATTATTAAAAATAACTTGCAAGTTCAATCAACATAAAATTTTTCAGATTTGAAGTGTGCATATAGAAATTTAGTTTCTCCGAATTTCAGCTCATTCAGACATGTTTAGACTATTGTTTTGCACCACCAAACATACATGGGTAATTTATGAAAGATTGGACAGCAACCAACCATTTTGAAAAATCGATTAAAAATCAGTTATAGACCCAATTCATTCCAAAATTTCCAGAACTGAAACATACACATTTAACTTTAATTATTTCAAACATATGGTAAAGTTTGGACAAAATATTTCAATAATTTGAGAGTTCATTCCAAAATAATTACTTATAAACAAGTCTTATGATTTTGGCCATCAATCATATAAATATAAATAAGAAAAATTAAACAACTGAAGTAGATATTGCCTTATTATGAACATAAATATAAATAAGACAAATCTAATATTGCCTTAGTAATGAACTGAAGAAACAAAATTTTGTTTGCCCTGTAAACAAATCCATGAAAGAAATGATAAAGACATCTCATTTCTCAACCTAAGCCACATACTTCAAACTTTTCCTTTGTAAAAGCATCTATTTGATAGTTTGTACTAAGTAATCATCCAATGACACTATTTATAGCAAATAAAAATTGAAATATATTCGATATGAACAAAACAAAAAAATAACAGCTGAAAAAAATGAAAAGTTGCTTTTGAAAAAAAAACTATTAACACATGAACAAATGGTTAATAAGCAATAAGTTATATCAACATAGAACCACTATGAACCAATATAAACCATCAATTTTAGCATAATCATGCTGCTCTTAAGAATTCCCAAATTAGAAAATTTTAGGGTTTTAGTGTAAAAAATGTTTAATGTTGTTCATCAGCGAAATAAAGTTAACCTTATAGTGATGATCACCCTAAACACAATATTTTCCAAATTAGATATAATGAAGGCTATTTGGTGCCAATAAAAGAAAAGAAAGTAACAGAGAAAAAAACACAATAAAAGCTAAATCTTTACCTTCTTTTTTCTTCCAAGTAGCCAAAGAAACAATACCTTCTAGTTTCTTCCAAGTAGCCAAAGAAACATCGAAGCTCTTCTCCAAATCACTTATTTAAACTTAAAAGAACAATTAAAACAAAAAAAAACTCAAGATCTAATGAAAATAAGAGACCCAAAATCATAAAATAAGAAAATAAATAAGAAGTTAGGATTTTGAAGGCAAATGGTGAACTTGTGCCACCGATTTGACAGGATCATGGCTGAGCACTTTTTGACAATTTGAATGTTAGGGATTTTTCAGATCTGGGGACCTTAGGAGGGAACAAATACTTTGGTAGAGGGAGTTGAAAAGTTATATTTTGGATAATAAAACTTGTCCATTTGTTTTGTTTTTATCCACTAAAAAAGCACAACTTTAAAAAAATTAAAAATAATTCGCAGCCTAGTAGTCTTTTGATTCAATGTAGAAGCTTTAGGTTTAAGAGGTCTTGGGTTCGAATTCGGACTAAAACAAAATTAAAATGATAATTTTTAATTGCTGATACCAAAGTGTCATTGATCGTTATTACTAAAGCTGTTGATACTTCAGTATTAGTAATTAGTGATACATTTATGTTAAATGCAAAAACTGATCCAAATATATGTATATGCTGATACTTTTAAATAAAGTGTCAGAAGACAAGTATTAGTAAAGACCATTTTTCTAGTAGTGATTGCCTCAACCCAAAACTCTTTGCCCAATCCAGCATTGGACAACATACACCGAACTTTCTCCAGTATAGCTCGGTTCATGCGTTCTCCCACCCTATTCTGTTGTGGTGTATCTCGAACAGTGAAATGTCGCACAATACCCTCATCTTGGCATATTTAAAGAAATTGATCATTCTTATACTCACCACCATTATTTGAGCGATGTCTCCTACAATTTCTTTGCTGATGTCTCCCTCATGACAGAGTATTTCTGATCTTTAACCAAACATAGGCGAATAATACCACATGTCTATCTGTTGATCTTTATCCACTCCTTGTCATCCATTATGTCAGGCTTTTCTTCAAGAGCAACGTCCAACTCTTGCTGACATAAGACATCCAACACCTCACATTGCCACATACCAAAATTATTGGTACTATCTAATTTCTCCACTTCAAACTTTGCATTAGTCACAGTAGTTCTCGCTAATGAAGACGACGATGATGCCTCTACCATCCTTTTTATCTCAAATTATCAGTTTCTTCAATAACTATTTACACTTAAAAAACAGCCTCTATGATGTTTATTTCGAGTAAATAAATGCACCAGGAAAGTTCCCAAGAGACTGGACGGGAACTCGGTCCCAATTAAAAACCAGAATCCTTAAACTCTTATCGCCTTTGTTGACAGAACTTTCCTAAACAAAAAATACACACTACTTACAATAGATTGTCTCTTAAGTATAAATGGTCGTCTCCACTGTATTTGTAAATAGTACCGTATATAGGAATAGTACCGTATACATGAACTGTATTATATACGTGAATAGTACCGTATCCCCCCAAGTGTGAACTATCAGCTCTGATACCACTTGTTGTGGAAACGTGGGTTGAGTAATTACTAATACTGCAACTTCTGGAGAAATATAAATGTGGTGATAAACAAATGCAAAGAAAATAGAACACAATGATTTATATGGTTCGGCGTAATGTCTACGTCCACGAGCAAAGACTAGAAGATAATTTTATTGACAATGGGACTTTACAAAAGTGGAAAAAAACTCACAAAACCCACAACCCCAATACACCCAAATGGAACCTCACTAGAACACTCAAGTGGAAGCTTCTCTCAAATTCTTTCAAAGAACTCACTTGCCATTGCTCTCTACTTCTCTCAAATTAAGATGATTAATAAATGAGGAATTTCCTTCTATTTATAAGGAAAAATAGGGTGCATTATTGCACCAACCCCAACAAAATTGTCAACAAAAATTAGGCACCTACCTTAGGAATTTGTCTTCAAATTTGCTTCTCTAAAGTTGAATGCATGCATGGCAACAACCTGTTAAATATTTGTGCCACCAACCTCCAATTTGTCAAGAAAAACCGTGTGAAAATAAACTTTGCGGGCTGACTTTTCAACAATTCTCCACCTCGGCGAAGATTTAGTAAATCTGAGCCGACTATCAACAAACTACCTTCCAGTTTTTGCCTTATCTGGCTGCTTTTAAACTTGTAAGATGTTGATCAAGTTTAGACAATGCTCAAACTTGATCGTCATCACTATCTTGGTCCACATATCTGTGGGATTATCTGTAGTTTTAATTTTCTGAAGAAGAATCTTCCACTCATCAACAATTTCCCGCACAAAGTGAAATCGTACATCAATGTGCTTCGTACGCGCATGATAAACTTGGTTCTTCATTAAGTGAATAACACTCTGACTATCACAATACACATTAATGTGCTCCTATGCCAATCCCAAGTTTTCTAGCAAACCTTGTAACCAAATAGCCTCTTTAACAACCTCTTTAATTGTCATGTACTCAACCTCTGTGGTCGACAGTGTAACTATAGACTATAGTGTAGACTTCCAACTAATTGGCCCTCCAGCAAAAGTAAATACATATTCGGTGGTTGACCGTCGTTTGTCCAAATCACCAGCATAATTAGAATCAACATACCCAATCACACCTTGACCAAGTGTATTGTCTCTTTGAAACAGTAAACCAATATCCACGGTCTTCTAAATGTACCGTAGAATCCATTTTACAGCTTGCCAATGTCCTTTACTAGGATTATGCATATATCTGCTCACTATACCAACTGCATGTGAAATCTCATGCCTTGTACACACCATTGCATACATCAAGCTACCCACTGCATTTGAATATGGAACTTGTAACATGTATTCTCGTTCTGCATCTGTTAAAGGAGATAATTGTGCAGAAAGCTTGAAATGAGAAGCCAACGAGGTACTTATAGGTTTTGTCTGCTCAGTCATACCAAACTGCTGTAGTACCTTCTTCAAATATTGCTTATGAGACAAGCTTACTTTGCCACAAGCTCTATCTCTGCATATCTCCATGCCAAGAATCTTCTTAGCTTTACCTAAATCTCTCATTTCAAATTCTTGATTGAGTTGAGTCTCTAACTTCTCAATCTCATCTTTGCTCTTTGATGCTATTAGCATATCATCGACATACAATAGCAAATAAATGAAAGATCCTTCTTGTAGCTCGCGAAAGTACACACAATGATCAAATTTATTTCTTGTGTACCTTTGCCCTTTCATAAATCGATCAAATCATTTGTACCACTGCCTCAGAGATTGTTTTAACCTATAAAGCGACTTTATCAATTTGCAAACCCAATTTTCTTTTCCGGCAACCTTAAATCCATCTGGCTGAGTCATGTAGATTTTCTCTTCCAAATCACCGTGTAAAAATGCAGTTTTTACATCAAGTTGAACTAGTTCAAGATCAAATTGCACAACTATGGCTAGCAAAATTCGAATAGACGAGTGGTTCACAACTGGAGAAAATACCTCATTGTAGTCTACTCATTCTTTATGAGTGTAACCATTCGCTACCAATCTAGCTTTGTATCGAATTTTTTTTTTTTACGAGGAAATCCTTCTTTTTTTGTATATACCCATTTACACCTAATTACCTTTTTTTCCTTAGGCAGTGTAACTAACTCCCAAGTTTCATTTTTGTGAAGAGACTGCATTTCTTCATTCATTGCTTTCTTCCACTGTATACTTTCTGGATTACTTACTGCTTTTCTGTAAGTGGAAGGAACATCATCATCTATAATTGGAAGTGCATAGGCCACCATACCAACAAAGCAAACAGATCTGTGAATCTCTCTGCGTGGCCTTCTATATGCAATTGAATTTTGTTGTTGTGAAGGTTCCTAAGTCAAAACCTTTTCATCATCTTCGGTTGATGGAGAATCACTATCCATCTCCTCGACACCAGCTGGATCAACTTTAACTTTTTCAAACTCCATCTGCTGCAAAGTGCTACTAGTCTTGTCATCCTCTCAAGAATCTTTTTGTGTTCAACATGACTGATTCATCAAAAGTTACATCTCTGCAGAAAATAATCATCTTCGTAACATGACACCAGAGACAGTATCCTTTTACTCCACCAGTTATACCCATGAATAATGCTTTCTTTGCTCTTGGGTCTAACTTAAATTCTTTTACATGATAATAAGTAGTGGAACCAAAAACATGTAAAGAATTATAATCAGTAATAGGTTTACCAGTCCACATCTTCATGGGTGTTCTGCCCTCAATTGCAGTTGATGGAAAACGATTGATTAGATGGCACACATATACAACTACCTCAGCCCAAAACTCTTTGCCCAATCCAGCATTGGACAACATACACCGAACTTTCTCCAGTATAGTTCGGTTCATGCGTTCTGTCACCCCATTCTGTTGTAGTGTATCTCAAACAGTGAAATGTCGCACAATACCCTCATCTTGGCATATTTGAAGAAATGGATCATTCTTGTGCTCACCACTATTATCTGAGCAAAGTCTTTTGACCTTTCAACCAGTCTGAGTCTCGACAATTTTCTTCCATTTCAGAAATATGCTCAAAACTTCATTTTTGTTCTTCATCAAATACACCCACACTTTTCTTGAATAATCATCAACAAAAGTAACAAAATAGTGCATACCTCCTAAAGAAACTATTTTGGTAAGTCCCCACACATCACTGTGAACATAGTTTAGAATTCCTTTTGTATCGTGAATTACTGTACTAAACTTTACCCTTGTTTGCTTGCCCAGAACAGAATGTTCACAAAATTCTAATTTGTAAGAATTTGTACTTTTCAATAAGCCTTGCTTCGCTAAAGTTTGCATAGCTTTTTTATCAGCATGTCCTAAATGCATATGCCACAACTTGGTTGCTTGTGAATCTACATCTTTTCCAGAAATTGTTGATGCTGATCCAATAACTGTACTTACTTAGAAATAGTACAAGTTATTTCTTCTTGTGCCTTTCATTACCGTCAGCGCCCTAGCTACTACCTTCAACAATCCATCTCTTAAAGTGATTGTGAGCCCTTTAGATTCTAAGACTCCTAATGAGATGAGATTTTTCTTCAAGCTTGGTACATAGTGAACATCTGTCAAAACTTGGATTGAGCCATCATGATACTTTAATTGGATTGTACCTATTCCCATGGTTTTACAAGCATTGTCATTACCCATAAAAACAACTCCACTGTCTAGCTCCTTGAAGTTAAAAAACCAACCCTTGTTAGGACACATATGATAAGTACAACCTTAATATAAAATCCACTCATCTGAGTGACTTATCAATGTCATGCCAGCCAGACTAAAGTCTGACTCTTCATCATGCTCTGGTACACATGCATCAGAAGTAGCCTTGTCCTTTTGTAACTTAGGACAATTCTTTTTCCAATGCCCTTTCTCGTGACAAAAAGAACATTCATCTTTGGCAGGTCTCCCTTTACACTTGTTTATTTTTTCAAGTTTGCAACTTTGCGAACGACCTCTCGCTGTCAGTACTTCTGCAACTATATCTCCATGATCCTTTCTGCCTTTTTTTCTGGTTTCAGAGTTGTACAATGCACTACATACAGCATCGAATGTGACACTATCCTTCCCACGAAGCAAAGTAGTGGTAAGATGATCATATTCATCAAAAAGTGAATTCACAACAATAATGCCTTATCTTCATCTTTAAATCTCTCATCCAAATTTAGAAAATTCGCCAATATTTTGTTGAATGAGTTCACGTGGTCATTCATTGACATGCCATGTGTATATGTAAATCGATAGATTTTTTTTCAAATAAAGCCCATTTTCAAGACTTTTTTTCATATATTTTTCTTCCAGTGTCTCCCACAATTTCTTTGCCGATGTCTCCCTCATGACAGAGTATTTTTTATCTTTAACCAAACATAGGCGAATAGTACCACATGCCTATCTGTTGATCTTTATCCACTCATTATCATCCATTATGTCAGGCTTTTCTTCAAGAGCAACATCCAACTCTTGCTGACATAAGACATCCAACACCTCATATTCCCACATACCAAAATGGTACTATCGAATTTCTCCACTTCAAACTTTGCATTAGTCACAGTAGTTCTTACTAATGAAGACGACAACAATACCTCTGCCATCCTCTTTATCTCAAATGATCAGTTTCTTCAACAACCATTTACACTTAAAAAGCATCCTTTATGATGCTTATTTCAAGTGAATAAATGCACCAGGAAAGTTTCCAGGAGACTGGACGAGAACTCGGTCCCAATTAAAAATCAGAATCCTTAGACTCTTATCGCCTTTGTTGATAGAACTTTCCTAAACATGCAAAAATACACACTACTTACAATAGATTGTCTCCTAAGTATAAATGGTCATCTCCACCATATTTTTGAATAGTACCGTATATAAGAATAGTGATGTATACATAAACAATACCGTATATTTGAATAGTATCGTATCCCCCCAAGTACGAATCCCCAGCTCTGATACCACTTGTTGCGGAAATGTGGGTTGAGCAATTACTAATGCTGCAACTTCTGGAGAAATATAAATGTGGTGATAAACAAATACAAAGAAAATAGGATACAATGATTTACGTGGTTCGGCGTAATGCCTACGTCCACGAGCAAAGACTGGAAGATAATTTTATTAACAATGGAACTTTACAAAAGTGGGAAAAACTCACAAAACCCGTAACCCCAATACACTCAAATGGAACCTCACTAGAACATTCAAGTGGTAATAAATTTTATTATACAATTTATGATATTCATTTAAATGTACATATTTAGTTGTGTTATTTATTAGAGTTACACCATATATAAATCTTATAATTGAGAGTTATTTATACAATTTGTGTTAGATAATCCATTAGATATCATATCTTACATGCTTATTGGTAATAAATTTTGAAACAATATTTTCAAAAAATTATGATATTCATTTAAATGTACATATTTAGTTGTGTTGTTTATTAGAATTAGACTATATATAAATCTAATAATTGCAAGTTATTTAAAAAATATGATTGAAAAGTGATTTTTAAATAAAAATATTATTCAAGTAAAATTGTTTAAAATTAGAAGGGTGGTTATAATAATTTTACAAAAATGACCACACTTTCTCAACCGTTTAAAATAATTATTAATTAAGCTATCTTTTACTTTAACACAAATATTGCATTAGAGTAATTAAATTTAATGGTATACATTTATTACATTGTTAATGCTGTTAAAAGTTTACAGCATTATAGCGACCCATATGTATTTGAAAGCAGCAGTGCACCGTCAACATAAGATAATGCCCAGTGTACATAAATATGCATAATCGTAGCATATAGGGTTAACCTTCACCAAGACATTCCAGTCCGGAGTTCAATAAGGATCCACGTGGAACCATAGAATCCTGAGCAGTTCAGATCTAATTAGAGATGCGCTCAAGCTCGCTCAAAACTTCAGACATAGTTGGCCTGAGAGTAGGTGACTGATCCACGCATCTCATTGCCAACTCCAAGATTATTTTGGCTTGCTTCATTACTACATGCTCATTTGGCATTTGCTTGTCGATCAATTCAGAAAGCCTTCCCTTTGAATGCAACACAATGGCCTGCACAGTGTACATTATTTATTTATTAATTAATCCATATAGCCCATGCCATGCGACATCGTTAGCAAATTAAATTAAGACCTTATTTTATGTATATAGAGGAGATATTTTCAATCTGGGAAAATCCTGGAATTTTTGAAGTGAAGGATTCTGTTGACAGTGTTGTAAACCATGAAAAGGGTATTGTGTAGAGCTTTACAAAATTTGAGATTCCCGAACTGAAAGTTGACTATAGTTGTTGAGTTGTCTTCTTACCGTATCCAAAAGAAATTCAGTCTCTTGGTTCGCTTCATACTTGGCATTTGTCTGCCCGCTAATTATTTCAAGCAGAACAATTCCAAAACTGAAAACATCAACTTTTTCTGTTATTGCTTTCCGCATTGCATACTCTGGTGCCATGTAAACTCTGCAAGCAACCATAATTAATTAATTAATGCTATTGCTTGTGCAAGATGGCATGCATTTTGTGCTTGCTAAATCTAATTTGCTACTTACACTGTCCCTTTTTCTTGGATAAACTTGTATGGATTTTCTTCGTCATAAAGCTTTGCCAATCCCAAGTCAGACACCTTAGCGTTCAGATTCCCATCAAGCAGAATATTGCTAGGCTTAATATTTCTGTGAACGATTTTACGACTCGGATTATCTTCGTGTAGATACTTTAGACCCTTTGCTATTCCATGGCAGATACGGACTCTGGCTGGCCAATCAAGTCGCGTGGAAGAATTGGCATCTGCAAATATTTAACTATTAATTATTTTTTTTTTTAAAAAAAAAGTAATTTTAACCTGTTACATAAGCTAATACTTAATTTTCCAATCGGGAATTGAGTGAAAACAATTTTAAAAAAACTAGTGAAAAAGTTAGCTTACAAAAATGTAAATTCATCCCCAACTTCAATAAAGTTCAGGATTCCCCGATTAGAAGATGACACTAAGATGAAAAATTAATAGAAATAAAATGATGATGAAAATATATATAAATTGGTTTACCAAACAAGGCTCGTTCAAGCGATCCTTTTTCCATGTATTCGTAGATGAGCAAGTTGAGGTCCTTTTTAGAGTAGCCATCCAAAAATTCGACAATATTTTCATGTTTCAGTGTTGTAAGGGCATAAACTTCAGTTCCTATTTGATCAATCACTTGCTTTGATTGAGAAGAAAGCATCTTCACAGCTACAGTCTGATCTGGCAATTCAGCCTGTAATCCATGCTTGCACCGTGCAAGCAGATTAATATACCATATTTCTAACGAGGAAAATAAATTCACATACATAAGTGCATACATACATATAGAGTACGAATCTGGTTCAGGATCCTAAATTTTGTTAAAGCCTGGAAAAGCCATTAAGCCATACAATTTCATAGTATTATGTTGCAATCAATGATCTTGAATTTGTTAAAGTTTGAGAAAGCTATTAAGCGATATGATTTAACAGTGGCATTATACTATCAAATCATATATTTTAATAGTTTTACTAGACTTTAATAAAAATAGGATCCTGGTGAGTATATGAAACGACCCGCCCCGCACTCCCAGGGCGAATCTATCTAAACTCGTAAAATCAGATCGAAAATATAATACTATCTAAAGATTCTACCGAAAATCCGGCAGAACCTCCCCTATAAATACAACATTCCCAAAATTACAATGTACAAAACAACACTCCCAAATAATCATTCAAACTTCAAATCCAACTTCTCCAGTCATTATCTCAAATATCGCACAAATCACTTCAATATAAACACAAATACAATGGTTATCCTCAATACAAAAAAAACATAACCGTAAATACAACTCATAAATCCCAAATATCAAAATATAAAATCTACGACTCCTAACACCATCACGTGGCCACAATTACAAATCTAACTACCGATGCTGGGTCGACTGATGTACCTGCAAATCTCCTGTGGGGGGAAAATAAAATATAATAAAACGTGGTGAGTATAAAACTCAGTGAGTGGATACTAGTTTCCGAAAAATAAATTTATTTAAACTAATTTCTCTTTCTCAAAATCAATTGCATTAAAACATCGTAAGAACTTATTTAAACATATTTAATTCAAAATCAGTCATTGAAATACTATTGTTCATAAATCTGCGTAAAATCGAAGGAATCATAATACTTATCATATCAAATACTGAATATCAAAAACTATCATCAAACAAGTACCCAGGGGAATGATCTCATCATATCCGGACCTCGACGGACAGGCAATGACGTACTATCTGGGTACCGCCACGCCCCGGAGACTACAACGGATAGATAGGGAAAATCTCATCTCATAACTGATACATCTCAATATCTGTGCATGCATAAGCCCCCAAAAGGCAAAAGCGCCCGAACACACGGCCCAAAGCCTCTATGTGTGCTCAGACGGGCCCCAAAGGCCTCTGTCTCATCTCATCTCATATCATCTGTACATCTGTATTCATCTCATAATATCTGTTTCTCTGTATCTGGAGGGAAGGGTACTGTTTAACAATTTCTCAAATAACATTTAAAACAAATGTACGAAAACATATAATCTCATCTGAAATCTCATTCTCCTTTCTTCAACATTTATTCAAATCTCATACAAATCTGAAATCTGAAATCTCATACAAATGTATCAAATCCATTCAATTCTATATCAAGTATTTATTCAAAAACAATAATAAAATCATTATTCAAACTTTTTCTCAGCAAGAATAAAATCAACACATGTAAATAAATTCACTTTTCTAGAATCATTAAATCGAAGCATCAAATACTTATTTTTTCAAAACATACTGCACTGTATCATAAAATCAACATATACTTATAAAAATAAGTTTTATATATTCCACTCACAGTGACGATGACCAGACTCGGTATCAACGACGTCCGCGGGTTGATTCTCGTTCGCGGATCCTCCTAATCAAGAAAACGACATAATCATTCTCCGAACAACTAGTATAACGTAATACTTCTCGAAACGAATATATAACAATAATAATTATTCCCGCATGTACATAATTACCAAAATACCCCTACATGCCAAAATTACCAAAATGCCCTCAACATCATTATTTAACCAACATATCCGTAAAAGCTTCAATTACCAAATTATTCTCAACTCGGATAACTGAAATAATCACAATGTCCGAAATTACGAAATTACCCTCGGAGCGTAAAATTACCGAAATGTCCTTAACAACTTAAATTACCGAATTATCCTCGAAATCACAATTACCTTACTGTCCTAACCTCAAATTACCAATTGACCCACTGATTTCACAAATTACAAAATCACCCCCAAAGTTTCATGAAATTACCGAAATGCCCCTGCCGGTCAACGGTGACCGGACTTCAGTCAACGGCGACGGGGAGCTTAGGTCTGATAGTTTCGGCCACGCTGAGTTCAATGGTGGCGGCGGTGACGTCTCACGTGCTCTACCGGCGGCGGATCGAGCTCCCCAAAACCGCGAGCTTCCAAGAGCAAATCGGCGGCAATCCGGCCGATTCAGGTGACGGGGTCGGTCGGAAAATGACGCTAGTGAGCTGAGGAACAAGGTTCAAGTGGTGGCGTGCCAAAAATCCGGCGAAATCGACGGCGACGAAAACGGGTTCGGCCGCGAGTTTTCAGGCTTCAACCGGCGGCGTTCCAGGTAGTTTCCGGCGACGAAGATGGCAGGGATCCGTTGCTCGTCTCTCAAGCTTCAAAACGGTACCAAGCACGACCGGTGAGGTGGCCGGAAACGGGAGATCCGACCGGGTCAAAGTCGCGGGTCGCGGGTCGGGTTCTCGGGTCAACGGGTCAAAAAATCTCTCTCTCTCTCTCGTCTGTCTCTTTCTCCCTCTTTTTCCAAAATGCCAAATAGCTCCCCCCGACCAAAATATAAACCGGCTCTTTTTTTTTTTTTTTTTTTTTTTTTTTTTACATAAGCTTAATACTGATTAAGCTTATACCGGACCCGAAACGAAAAATAAATCCGACCACCCGAACTCTTAATCGCGCTCAATTTATCTCGATTCGAAGCGGAAAAATTAAATCGCACACTTAATTAAGACAATTAAAGTGCATATGTTACAATCTTCCCCCCTTATGAAAATTTCGTCCTCGAAATTTACGTACCTGATAAAAAGAGGTAGGGGTACTGAGCTCGCATCAAGTCCTCACGTTCCCAAGTAGCCTCCTCCCTTGCATGATTCTTCCACAACACTTTGACTAGCGGAATAGTTTTTGAACGCAAAACTTGGTGCTTCTGTTCTAGTATTTCCACGGGCTCTTCTTCATAAGTCAAATCTTCTTTCAGCTCAATTGGTTGTCTGGATAATACATGACTAGAATCATACACGTACTTCCGGAGCATTGAGACATGAAATACATCGTGGATTCTGGATAACTCAGGTGGTAAAGCTAATCGGTATGCCAACGGACCAATACGCTCTACAATCTCATATGGTCCAATGTAACGTGGACTTAGCTTACCACGCTTCCCAAATCGAAGTACTCCTTTCCAAGGAGATATCCGTAGGAAAACCTTATCACCTACTTCAAATTCAAGTTCTCGCCTACGCTTATCTGCATAGCTCTTTTGTCTGCTTTGGGCTGCTTTTAGTCTTTCCCGAATAAGTTGTATCTTCTCATTAGTATTCTGAACCAATTCGGGACCAAAAAGTTTCCGCTCTCCAACCTCATCCCAACATACAGGAGTTCTACATTTCCTGCCATACAAAGCCTCATAAGGTGCCATCTCGATGCTAGCTTGATAACTGTTATTATAAGCAAACTCCATCAAGGGTAAATAAATGTCCCAACTACCCTTAAACTCCAAAACACAAGCACGTAACATATCCTCCAGAGTTTGAATAGTACGCTCTGATTGACCATCAGTCTGTGGATGAAAAGCTGTACTAAAATTCAACTTGGTGCCCAAAGCCTTTTGCAAGCTTGTCCAGAACTTCGAAGTAAATCGGGAATCTCTATCTGAAACAATAGACACCGGTGTTCCATGAAGTCGGACTATCTCAGCCACAAAAATATTTCCTAACTTGTCCATCGAAAAGGTGGTTTTGAATGGTAAAAAGTGAGCAGATTTTGTAAGTCGATCAACAACTATCCAAACACTATCATGACCACTCTGAGTACGTGGAAGTCCCACTACAAAATCCATAGTGATGTGCTCCCATTTCCACTCAGGGATAGGAAGCGGCTGAGACAACCCTGCAGGTCTCTGATGTTCAGCTTTAATCTGCTGACAAACTAAACACCGAGATACAAATTCAGCTATCTCTCTCTTCATACCTTGCCACCAATAATGATCTCTCAAGGTACGGTACATCTTCGTACTGCCAGGATGCATTGCATAAGCTGAACAATGAGCTTCTTCCATAATCTCCTCTTTCAACTCCTTAACATCGGGTACACAAAGTCGATTACCCATAACTAAAACTCCATCATCTCTCACCGCAACATCAGTCCGTAAGCCTTTTTGCACATCCTCTTTCAACTTTACTAACTGCAAATCCTGATCTTGCATCTGATGAACCTTGTCAATCAAAGTCGGCCTAACTCGGAAGTTAGCTATCAAAGCTCCACGATTATCAGTATTCAACTCGACTCCCAAAGATCTTAACTCGATCAACAAAGGCACATATTTCACTCGCAAGTGAGCGATAGAGCTGGAAGACTTTCTACTCAATGCATCCGCTACCACATTCGCTTTACCTGGATGATAATCAATAGTGCAATCGTAGTCCTTAATCAATTCGATCCATCTCCTCTGTCTCAAATTCAACTCTTTCTGAGTAAACAAGTACTTCAAACTCTTATGATCAGTGAAAATCTGGCATGTTGCTCCGTATAAATAATGCCTCCATATCTTGAGTGCAAATACCACTGCTGCTAACTCTAAATCATGAGTCGGATAGTTTTGTTCATGCTTCTTAAGTTGTCTAGAAGCATAAGCCACTACTTTCCCATGTTGCATTAGCACACAACCCAATCCATGCCTGGATGCATCACTGAATACCACAAACCCTTCATTACCCGATGGCAGTGTAAGAACTGGTGCCGAAGTAAGTCGTGCCTTGAGTTCTTGAAAACTCTTTTCACAGTCATCATCCCACTGGAACTTAGCATTCTTTCTAGTCAACCGTGTCAGAGGAGTAGCAATCTTGGAGAATCCCTCCACAAATCTACGATAATAGCCAGCTAATCCAAGGAAACTTCGAACTTCAGTTACATTTGTAGGCCGTTCCCAATTTACAACTGCTTCGACCTTTTGAGGATCAACATATATTCCTTCAACTGATATCACATGGCCCAGAAATGCTACCTTATCCAACCAGAACTCACACTTGTTAAACTTGGCATACAATTGCTTTTGCCTCAAAGTCTGCAAAACAATCCGCAAGTGCTCCTCATGTTCCTCCTGACTTCGAGAATACACCAAAATGTCATCAATGAACACAATCACAAATCGATCCAGATAAGGGCGAAATACCCGATTCATAAGATCCATAAAAGCTGCTGGGGCATTAGTCAACCCAAATGGCATCACCAAGAACTCATAATGTCCATAACGAGTTCTAAATGCTGTTTTAGGAACATCGGCCTCTTTAATTCTAAGCTGATGATATCCCGAGCGTAGATCAATCTTGGAAAACACCTTAGCTCCCTGAAGTTGATCAAACAAGTCATCAATACGCGGCAGTGGATATTTATTACGCACGGTAACTTTATTCAGCTGTCTGTAGTCAATGCAGAGTCTAAGCGTACCATCCTTCTTCTTAACAAACAAAACCGGAGCACCCCATGGAGACACACTAGGTCTAATAAACCCCTTATCCACCAATTCTTGCAGTTGGGTCTTAAGTTCCTTTAGTTTAGCTGGAGCCATCCTATATGGTGCTATAGATATAGGAGCCGTCTCAGGAACTATATCAATGGAGAACTCAATCTCCCTGCTAGGTGGCATCCCTGGAAGTTCATCTGGAAAGACATCTGAAAATTCCTGAACTACTGGAATATCCTCCAATCTCAACTCCTGAGCCTCAGTATCTATTACGTATGCAAGATAAGCCGAACAATCCTTCCTTAGTAAGCGTCTCGCCTCAATAGCCGAAATGACACATGAGGGTAGAACTTTACGCTCACCACAAAATTTCACCCCAATTCCTCCTGGCTTATTAAACACAACTTCTTTTTTGAAACAATCCACAGTAGCATGATGAGATGTAAGCCAATCCATACCCAAAATGGCATCGAAATCTCGAATATCTAAAATAATCAAATTCCCCTCAAATTCATGCTCACCCAATCGAATTATACAATCTCGATACACCCTCTCCGCAAGTAGTGACCCTCCGGTAGGTGTACTAACAACCAAACCATAATCTAGCAATTCAGGCTCCCTCTCTATATGCATAACAAATGCACGAGAAATAAAAGAATGTGTGGATCACCAGAACCACTATAAATCTTTACCCCTAAATTTCGTACTCGCTCAATAGTATTTGCATGACCGACATGCGTATGGGTCTGATTCTGTACCACTGTATTCATAATCTGAGCTCATCTGTCAATTGACTACTCAATGTTCGGAGCATTTCCTGGTGCCTGTTGCACAACCTCGTGCGTTGAGGACTCAACTATCCCCTCGTCTACGGGATCATTTTCCCCCGCAGGTACATCTCTCGGAGTCAACCCAGCTACTAGTCTAGTATGGCCACGTCTACCGCGACAACGAATCATGATAGTGCTTACAAAATATCAACTCCGACTTAATAACAATAACACTTATTCTATTTACGAAAAGTCTACAGAATCTATAACCATGCTCTGATACCAACTGAAACGACCCGCCCCGCACTCCCAGGGCGAATCTATCTAAACTCGTAAAATCAGATCGAAAATATAATACTATCTAAAGATTCTACCGAAAATCCGGCAGAACCTCCCCTATAAATACAACATTCCCAAAATTACAATGTACAAAACAACACTCCCAAATAATCATTCAAACTTCAAATCCAACTTCTCCAGTCATTATCTCAAATATCGCACAAATCACTTCAATATAAACACAAATACAATGGTTATCCTCAATACAAAAAAAACATAACCGTAAATACAACTCATAAATCCCAAATATCAAAATATAAAATCTACGACTCCTAACACCATCACGTGGCCACAATTACAAATCTAACTACCGATGCTGGGTCGACTGATGTACCTGCAAATCTCCTGTGGGGGGAAAATAAAATATAATAAAACGTGGTGAGTATAAAACTCAGTGAGTGGATACTAGTTTCCGAAAAATAAATTTATTTAAACTAATTTCTCTTTCTCAAAATCAATTGCATTAAAACATCGTAAGAACTTATTTAAACATATTTAATTCAAAATCAGTCATTGAAATACTATTGTTCATAAATCTGCGTAAAATCGAAGGAATCATAATACTTATCATATCAAATACTGAATATCAAAAACTATCATCAAACAAGTACCCAGGGGAATGATCTCATCATATCCGGACCTCGACGGACAGGCAATGACGTACTATCTGGGTACCGCCACGCCCCGGAGACTACAACGGATAGATAGGGAAAATCTCATCTCATAACTGATACATCTCAATATCTGTGCATGCATAAGCCCCCAAAAGGCAAAAGCGCCCGAACACACGGCCCAAAGCCTCTATGTGTGCTCAGACGGGCCCCAAAGGCCTCTGTCTCATCTCATCTCATATCATCTGTACATCTGTATTCATCTCATAATATCTGTTTCTCTGTATCTGGAGGGAAGGGTACTGTTTAACAATTTCTCAAATAACATTTAAAACAAATGTACGAAAACATATAATCTCATCTGAAATCTCATTCTCCTTTCTTCAACATTTATTCAAATCTCATACAAATCTGAAATCTGAAATCTCATACAAATGTATCAAATCCATTCAATTCTATATCAAGTATTTATTCAAAAACAATAATAAAATCATTATTCAAACTTTTTCTCAGCAAGAATAAAATCAACACATGTAAATAAATTCACTTTTCTAGAATCATTAAATCGAAGCATCAAATACTTATTTTTTCAAAACATACTGCACTGTATCATAAAATCAACATATACTTATAAAAATAAGTTTTATATATTCCACTCACAGTGACGATGACCAGACTCGGTATCAACGACGTCCGCGGGTTGATTCTCGTTCGCGGATCCTCCTAATCAAGAAAACGACATAATCATTCTCCGAACAACTAGTATAACGTAATACTTCTCGAAACGAATATATAACAATAATAATTATTCCCGCATGTACATAATTACCAAAATACCCCTACATGCCAAAATTACCAAAATGCCCTCAACATCATTATTTAACCAACATATCCGTAAAAGCTTCAATTACCAAATTATTCTCAACTCGGATAACTGAAATAATCACAATGTCCGAAATTACGAAATTACCCTCGGAGCGTAAAATTACCGAAATGTCCTTAACAACTTAAATTACCGAATTATCCTCGAAATCACAATTACCTTACTGTCCTAACCTCAAATTACCAATTGACCCACTGATTTCACAAATTACAAAATCACCCCCAAAGTTTCATGAAATTACCGAAATGCCCCTGCCGGTCAACGGTGACCGGACTTCAGTCAACGGCGACGGGGAGCTTAGGTCTGATAGTTTCGGCCACGCTGAGTTCAATGGTGGCGGCGGTGACGTCTCACGTGCTCTACCGGCGGCGGATCGAGCTCCCCAAAACCGCGAGCTTCCAAGAGCAAATCGGCGGCAATCCGGCCGATTCAGGTGAC
Source organism: Citrus glauca (assembly GCA_029633175.1). Classification (NCBI taxonomy): domain Eukaryota; kingdom Viridiplantae; phylum Streptophyta; class Magnoliopsida; order Sapindales; family Rutaceae; genus Citrus; species Citrus glauca. The sequence continues at coordinate 27,493,211 of JAQOOD010000008.1, forward strand.
GGGGTCGGTCGGAAAATGACGCTAGTGAGCTGAGGAACAAGGTTCAAGTGGTGGCGTGCCAAAAATCCGGCGAAATCGACGGCGACGAAAACGGGTTCGGCCGCGAGTTTTCAGGCTTCAACCGGCGGCGTTCCAGGTAGTTTCCGGCGACGAAGATGGCAGGGATCCGTTGCTCGTCTCTCAAGCTTCAAAACGGTACCAAGCACGACCGGTGAGGTGGCCGGAAACGGGAGATCCGACCGGGTCAAAGTCGCGGGTCGCGGGTCGGGTTCTCGGGTCAACGGGTCAAAAAATCTCTCTCTCTCTCTCGTCTGTCTCTTTCTCCCTCTTTTTCCAAAATGCCAAATAGCTCCCCCCGACCAAAATATAAACCGGCTCTTTTTTTTTTTTTTTTTTTTTTTTTTTTTTACATAAGCTTAATACTGATTAAGCTTATACCGGACCCGAAACGAAAAATAAATCCGACCACCCGAACTCTTAATCGCGCTCAATTTATCTCGATTCGAAGCGGAAAAATTAAATCGCACACTTAATTAAGACAATTAAAGTGCATATGTTACAATCTTCCCCCCTTATGAAAATTTCGTCCTCGAAATTTACGTACCTGATAAAAAGAGGTAGGGGTACTGAGCTCGCATCAAGTCCTCACGTTCCCAAGTAGCCTCCTCCCTTGCATGATTCTTCCACAACACTTTGACTAGCGGAATAGTTTTTGAACGCAAAACTTGGTGCTTCTGTTCTAGTATTTCCACGGGCTCTTCTTCATAAGTCAAATCTTCTTTCAGCTCAATTGGTTGTCTGGATAATACATGACTAGAATCATACACGTACTTCCGGAGCATTGAGACATGAAATACATCGTGGATTCTGGATAACTCAGGTGGTAAAGCTAATCGGTATGCCAACGGACCAATACGCTCTACAATCTCATATGGTCCAATGTAACGTGGACTTAGCTTACCACGCTTCCCAAATCGAAGTACTCCTTTCCAAGGAGATATCCGTAGGAAAACCTTATCACCTACTTCAAATTCAAGTTCTCGCCTACGCTTATCTGCATAGCTCTTTTGTCTGCTTTGGGCTGCTTTTAGTCTTTCCCGAATAAGTTGTATCTTCTCATTAGTATTCTGAACCAATTCGGGACCAAAAAGTTTCCGCTCTCCAACCTCATCCCAACATACAGGAGTTCTACATTTCCTGCCATACAAAGCCTCATAAGGTGCCATCTCGATGCTAGCTTGATAACTGTTATTATAAGCAAACTCCATCAAGGGTAAATAAATGTCCCAACTACCCTTAAACTCCAAAACACAAGCACGTAACATATCCTCCAGAGTTTGAATAGTACGCTCTGATTGACCATCAGTCTGTGGATGAAAAGCTGTACTAAAATTCAACTTGGTGCCCAAAGCCTTTTGCAAGCTTGTCCAGAACTTCGAAGTAAATCGGGAATCTCTATCTGAAACAATAGACACCGGTGTTCCATGAAGTCGGACTATCTCAGCCACAAAAATATTTCCTAACTTGTCCATCGAAAAGGTGGTTTTGAATGGTAAAAAGTGAGCAGATTTTGTAAGTCGATCAACAACTATCCAAACACTATCATGACCACTCTGAGTACGTGGAAGTCCCACTACAAAATCCATAGTGATGTGCTCCCATTTCCACTCAGGGATAGGAAGCGGCTGAGACAACCCTGCAGGTCTCTGATGTTCAGCTTTAATCTGCTGACAAACTAAACACCGAGATACAAATTCAGCTATCTCTCTCTTCATACCTTGCCACCAATAATGATCTCTCAAGGTACGGTACATCTTCGTACTGCCAGGATGCATTGCATAAGCTGAACAATGAGCTTCTTCCATAATCTCCTCTTTCAACTCCTTAACATCGGGTACACAAAGTCGATTACCCATAACTAAAACTCCATCATCTCTCACCGCAACATCAGTCCGTAAGCCTTTTTGCACATCCTCTTTCAACTTTACTAACTGCAAATCCTGATCTTGCATCTGATGAACCTTGTCAATCAAAGTCGGCCTAACTCGGAAGTTAGCTATCAAAGCTCCACGATTATCAGTATTCAACTCGACTCCCAAAGATCTTAACTCGATCAACAAAGGCACATATTTCACTCGCAAGTGAGCGATAGAGCTGGAAGACTTTCTACTCAATGCATCCGCTACCACATTCGCTTTACCTGGATGATAATCAATAGTGCAATCGTAGTCCTTAATCAATTCGATCCATCTCCTCTGTCTCAAATTCAACTCTTTCTGAGTAAACAAGTACTTCAAACTCTTATGATCAGTGAAAATCTGGCATGTTGCTCCGTATAAATAATGCCTCCATATCTTGAGTGCAAATACCACTGCTGCTAACTCTAAATCATGAGTCGGATAGTTTTGTTCATGCTTCTTAAGTTGTCTAGAAGCATAAGCCACTACTTTCCCATGTTGCATTAGCACACAACCCAATCCATGCCTGGATGCATCACTGAATACCACAAACCCTTCATTACCCGATGGCAGTGTAAGAACTGGTGCCGAAGTAAGTCGTGCCTTGAGTTCTTGAAAACTCTTTTCACAGTCATCATCCCACTGGAACTTAGCATTCTTTCTGGTCAACCGTGTCAGAGGAGTAGCAATCTTGGAGAATCCCTCCACAAATCTACGATAATAGCCAGCTAATCCAAGGAAACTTCGAACTTCAGTTACATTTGTAGGCCGTTCCCAATTTACAACTGCTTCGACCTTTTGAGGATCAACATATATTCCTTCAACTGATATCACATGGCCCAGAAATGCTACCTTATCCAACCAGAACTCACACTTGTTAAACTTGGCATACAATTGCTTTTGCCTCAAAGTCTGCAAAACAATCCGCAAGTGCTCCTCATGTTCCTCCTGACTTCGAGAATACACCAAAATGTCATCAATGAACACAATCACAAATCGATCCAGATAAGGGCGAAATACCCGATTCATAAGATCCATAAAAGCTGCTGGGGCATTAGTCAACCCAAATGGCATCACCAAGAACTCATAATGTCCATAACGAGTTCTAAATGCTGTTTTAGGAACATCGGCCTCTTTAATTCTAAGCTGATGATATCCCGAGCGTAGATCAATCTTGGAAAACACCTTAGCTCCCTGAAGTTGATCAAACAAGTCATCAATACGCGGCAGTGGATATTTATTACGCACGGTAACTTTATTCAGCTGTCTGTAGTCAATGCAGAGTCTAAGCGTACCATCCTTCTTCTTAACAAACAAAACCGGAGCACCCCATGGAGACACACTAGGTCTAATAAACCCCTTATCCACCAATTCTTGCAGTTGGGTCTTAAGTTCCTTTAGTTTAGCTGGAGCCATCCTATATGGTGCTATAGATATAGGAGCCGTCTCAGGAACTATATCAATGGAGAACTCAATCTCCCTGCTAGGTGGCATCCCTGGAAGTTCATCTGGAAAGACATCTGAAAATTCCTGAACTACTGGAATATCCTCCAATCTCAACTCCTGAGCCTCAGTATCTATTACGTATGCAAGATAAGCCGAACAATCCTTCCTTAGTAAGCGTCTCGCCTCAATAGCCGAAATGACACATGAGGGTAGAACTTTACGCTCACCACAAAATTTCACCCCAATTCCTCCTGGCTTATTAAACACAACTTCTTTTTTGAAACAATCCACAGTAGCATGATGAGATGTAAGCCAATCCATACCCAAAATGGCATCGAAATCTCGAATATCTAAAATAATCAAATTCCCCTCAAATTCATGCTCACCCAATCGAATTATACAATCTCGATACACCCTCTCCGCAAGTAGTGACCCTCCGGTAGGTGTACTAACAACCAAACCATAATCTAGCAATTCAGGCTCCCTCTCTATATGCATAACAAATGCACGAGAAATAAAAGAATGTGTGGATCACCAGAACCACTATAAATCTTTACCCCTAAATTTCGTACTCGCTCAATAGTATTTGCATGACCGACATGCGTATGGGTCTGATTCTGTACCACTGTATTCATAATCTGAGCTCATCTGTCAATTGACTACTCAATGTTCGGAGCATTTCCTGGTGCCTGTTGCACAACCTCGTGCGTTGAGGACTCAACTATCCCCTCGTCTACGGGATCATTTTCCCCCGCAGGTACATCTCTCGGAGTCAACCCAGCTACTAGTCTAGTATGGCCACGTCTACCGCGACAACGAATCATGATAGTGCTTACAAAATATCAACTCCGACTTAATAACAATAACACTTATTCTATTTACGAAAAGTCTACAGAATCTATAACCATGCTCTGATACCAACTGAAACGACCCGCCCCGCACTCCCAGGGCGAATCTATCTAAACTCGTAAAATCAGATCGAAAATATAATACTATCTAAAGATTCTACCGAAAATCCGGCAGAACCTCCCCTATAAATACAACATTCCCAAAATTACAATGTACAAAACAACACTCCCAAATAATCATTCAAACTTCAAATCCAACTTCTCCAGTCATTATCTCAAATATCGCACAAATCACTTCAATATAAACACAAATACAATGGTTATCCTCAATACAAAAAAAACATAACCGTAAATACAACTCATAAATCCCAAATATCAAAATATAAAATCTACGACTCCTAACACCATCACGTGGCCACAATTACAAATCTAACTACCGATGCTGGGTCGACTGATGTACCTGCAAATCTCCTGTGGGGGGAAAATAAAATATAATAAAACGTGGTGAGTATAAAACTCAGTGAGTGGATACTAGTTTCCGAAAAATAAATTTATTTAAACTAATTTCTCTTTCTCAAAATCAATTGCATTAAAACATCGTAAGAACTTATTTAAACATATTTAATTCAAAATCAGTCATTGAAATACTATTGTTCATAAATCTGCGTAAAATCGAAGGAATCATAATACTTATCATATCAAATATTGAATATCAAAAACTATCATCAAACAAGTACCCAGGGGAATGATCTCATCATATCCGGACCTCGACGGACAGGCAATGACGTACTATCTGGGTACCGCCACGCCCCGGAGACTACAACGGATAGATAGGGAAAATCTCATCTCATAACTGATACATCTCAATATCTGTGCATGCATAAGCCCCCAAAAGGCAAAAGCGCCCGAACACACGGCCCAAAGCCTCTATGTGTGCTCAGACGGGCCCCAAAGGCCTCTGTCTCATCTCATCTCATATCATCTGTACATCTGTATTCATCTCATAATATCTGTTTCTCTGTATCTGGAGGGAAGGGTACTGTTTAACAATTTCTCAAATAACATTTAAAACAAATGTACGAAAACATATAATCTCATCTGAAATCTCATTCTCCTTTCTTCAACATTTATTCAAATCTCATACAAATCTGAAATCTGAAATCTCATACAAATGTATCAAATCCATTCAATTCTATATCAAGTATTTATTCAAAAACAATAATAAAATCATTATTCAAACTTTTTCTCAGCAAGAATAAAATCAACACATGTAAATAAATTCACTTTTCTAGAATCATTAAATCGAAGCATCAAATACTTATTTTTTCAAAACATACTGCACTGTATCATAAAATCAACATATACTTATAAAAATAAGTTTTATATATTCCACTCACAGTGACGATGACCAGACTCGGTATCAACGACGTCCGCGGGTTGATTCTCGTTCGCGGATCCTCCTAATCAAGAAAACGACATAATCATTCTCCGAACAACTAGTATAACGTAATACTTCTCGAAACGAATATATAACAATAATAATTATTCCCGCATGTACATAATTACCAAAATACCCCTACATGCCAAAATTACCAAAATGCCCTCAACATCATTATTTAACCAACATATCCGTAAAAGCTTCAATTACCAAATTATTCTCAACTCGGATAACTGAAATAATCACAATGTCCGAAATTACGAAATTACCCTCGGAGCGTAAAATTACCGAAATGTCCTTAACAACTTAAATTACCGAATTATCCTCGAAATCACAATTACCTTACTGTCCTAACCTCAAATTACCAATTGACCCACTGATTTCACAAATTACAAAATCACCCCCAAAGTTTCATGAAATTACCGAAATGCCCCTGCCGGTCAACGGTGACCGGACTTCAGTCAACGGCGACGGGGAGCTTAGGTCTGATAGTTTCGGCCACGCTGAGTTCAATGGTGGCGGCGGTGACGTCTCACGTGCTCTACCGGCGGCGGATCGAGCTCCCCAAAACCGCGAGCTTCCAAGAGCAAATCGGCGGCAATCCGGCCGATTCAGGTGACGGGGTCGGTCGGAAAATGACGCTAGTGAGCTGAGGAACAAGGTTCAAGTGGTGGCGTGCCAAAAATCCGGCGAAATCGACGGCGACGAAAACGGGTTCGGCCGCGAGTTTTCAGGCTTCAACCGGCGGCGTTCCAGGTAGTTTCCGGCGACGAAGATGGCAGGGATCCGTTGCTCGTCTCTCAAGCTTCAAAACGGTACCAAGCACGACCGGTGAGGTGGCCGGAAACGGGAGATCCGACCGGGTCAAAGTCGCGGGTCGCGGGTCGGGTTCTCGGGTCAACGGGTCAAAAAATCTCTCTCTCTCTCTCGTCTGTCTCTTTCTCCCTCTTTTTCCAAAATGCCAAATAGCTCCCCCCGACCAAAATATAAACCGGCTCTTTTTTTTTTTTTTTTTTTTTTTTTTACATAAGCTTAATACTGATTAAGCTTATACCGGACCCGAAACGAAAAATAAATCCGACCACCCGAACTCTTAATCGCGCTCAATTTATCTCGATTCGAAGCGGAAAAATTAAATCGCACACTTAATTAAGACAATTAAAGTGCATATGTTACAGTATATATATATATAAATATATATATATATAGAGAGAGAGAGAGAGAGAGAGAGAGAAATTTTTCAAGTAAGGAATCCCTTATTTTGTAAAAGCAATAGATAAATTAAAAGATAAAAAAAAATACACACACTAATGTGGTGCATTTGTTTGGCATCTGTATTTTTTGTCTTTTAGATGATTTATTGTTTTAAAAAGTGAAGGGTCCCTTATTATATATAAGTAGTAATCTAGTTTAGAATCTCAGACTTTCTTAAAGCTCGAGACGAATTGACAACATTGTGAACGTATTTTTATAACATTGTAAAAATATGTTCACACCATTGTTAACTTGTCCTGAATTTTAATCCCAAATTGAAAATTATTTCACACGCACACACGGGCACACACACAAACACGCGCACACACACACGCGCACATAGAGAGAGATACAGCAGTTAATGTTTAACCTTGTATACTGTCCCAAAACGCCCCGTGCCAATTACATTCCTGGCGCTGAAATTTCGAGTAGCGACTTTCACTTGTTTAAGGGTATAAGACTTCCCTCGTAGGTTGACCGTTGTCACTGTATATTTCATGAAGAATTGAGAAAAGAAACAGATCAATTATACATATATTTTTTCTTGATATCTTTTATAAGCCTTATACTATAGCAATATAGCATAAAGTACTATAGCATATATAGCATAAAGTGGGCTTCTAATGGGGGATTATGCACTCAATTAAAATACGAGACAAATTTTCAAAATGTTGCAAACAGACTTTAAAAATCCGTCCTGCACTCTACTAAACTTACAATATTGTAAAAATTCATCTCGCATTTATTATAGTGCCAAATCCCTCACCTGATAATTTCTTACGTAGCATATTATATATATATACCTAAGCTTAAAATCTAGTATTAAAGTTCGAGATATATTTATGATATCGTAAATCAGTTTAGAACATTGTAAAAATCGATTTACGAAATCATAAATCCATCCTGGGATTTAATTTCGAACTGAAAATTTTTCCAATATATATAAATAATCTCCCGTACGTACCACGCAATTCTCTGTCTCCTATCCATCCTAATCTCCACATGAGAGCCAAGAAAAGAATCAAAGCTAGCACAGCCCCAAGTACAATTCCTACTATCCCAATTTTAGATAGTCCTCCCGGTCGGTTGACTTGGAAATCTGAAAATAAACAGCGATTGATAGCATGCAACAAAAGGAATTTTGAATTGACAAAATTAAAGAACTATCACTTATGCAATGATTGCAACTTCGCACCGTACTTGGATCTACAGAAATAGCTGATATGAGAGGTCCATGAAAATAAGGTGGGTTTAATATAGATCCTTTGCCAGCCCAGAATAACTCGATTTCCAGTAGATGCTTTTGTACAGAAGCAGTGAAATTTTGAATCGTTACATTATTTGAATGCCTGGCCATTTCTTTTATGTTGAAATCCTTTCGCCTTAGCTCCCCCTGCATGCATGGAAATTAAAATTAATTAAAGGAGCCGACGGAGGGATAAATTGCTAATTAAAATTATTAAAAAAGTTTTGTGGCTAGCGTACCTACCTGTATATATATATCAAATACACGTTTTGCTGAACTGCTGTAATCATCGTTTTTTGCAAAAACAATCTCAGAGAAGTAAAGACTGACATTGTAATTGCCGTTTTGCAAGCAAAAACCATAGTATTTGAGAGAATTGGGGCAAAGGCGAGCTTCGTCATATAAAGGTGCATCAATCACTGCAGCTCCACATGCTACCTTTTGTATATAGTCACGTGAATCAGCCATTGTATCCGAATAGAAATATCCGTTACAGCTATATGCCCAGTTGTATGCCGGTTTGTTAACATAAAAACTTGATGTCGATTTATCTGCCTCATACCGAATTCCTTCGATGTTATGTTCATCGCCACCAGCTTTTATATGCAAATTATAATTGTCTGCAACATATATAGACATTGATTAATTTAAACATGTATGTGAAACCAAGGTGTAGCTCTGGTGGCAAAGGACAGCCTTCCTGGAGCTCAAGTCTTGAGTTTAAGTTTCAATGTGTGCATGAGTTAATAATAAAGAAAATATATAACTAATCTAGACGCCTGCACTTTATTAAAATAATCCTGAACTTTAAACCATATAATTTAATAGCTTTTCCGACCATTATACTATTAAACTATAATTTTTCCGGAATTTAACTAATCCTTAATAAGAACATTTCTATACATATGGGTATGTATACATACACTGAGATTTCTTCTGCCCAGCGGGGCAATACTTCCTCATAATCTCTTCCGGAAATGTCCTATAAAAATAATTACAATAGCAAGATCAATTAATTTTGTAAGGGCATTCATTCGCATAATAATTGCTTGCTGATCGATCGATAAATTACCTATATTATAATTATTAGATAAATGAATATGAACATACCGATTCTTAGGTTCACTGGTTACAGCACAGCAATATTGTTATTAGTGTGCGTGCAGATATCACATGTTCATTGAAAGTCAAAATCAAAATCAGAAAACGAGATAGACAGAAACTGTTGGAATTGAAATTTGCAGCACGAAAATGAGTAAGAACGTAGGAGAATATTATATAATATGGTGTAGTATAATATTCTTACAGATTTATCCGAGAACTGTTGTTGGGAAGATTCCTACAAGATAAAAATTTAAAATTATTATGAAATTCATTTATATATATAAAATTATGCAAGTGGATAAGCAATCATGCAACTGCAAAGAAACAAATTAAGAAAGAAAGGAACCAAGGTCGCTTAATTAATTAACGCTATTTTCTTACTTGTGTGTCTCTGGTTCTGGAAATATGAATTCATTGTATGCAAGATCCCTGCAAGATGACAATTCAGACAAGTAGTGTTGGCATTAATTATTAATTTGTATTTGCATGCAAAATGGCATAGGAATTCCTAAACACGACAGGCTAGAGTTTGTGCATGACGTTGGACATTCATATATTTAACTTGATGCATGCAAAAGGCTGGCAGGCTAGAGTTTGTTCATGACTGGGGACGATAATATCTTTAATTAAATATATGCAGCTAGCATTTAAATAAGAAGCTTCAAAACATTTGCACATTAAACTATTCTAAATTGAAATTTTTTACATAAATTTTCATTTGCCTAACCCGCGTCTTTGATTTAAAATGTGTTTAATTTGATGGGGAAAGGAAATAATGTTTACACTAGAACAAGTTTGAAAACATTTTATCACATTTATACGTAGATAGAAAGCATACCCCTTTTTTCTAACATTGCTGTAAATCCAGTCTGGCAATATTCCATTGAGCATATTTCCTGTAAGATACCTGGAAAGTAAAAATAGTAACAGAAAAAACAAATTATTTGGATTCTTTGTTATTACGCTATTACTGTCAGTCAAAAGGAAAAGTGTGAGAAGACAAAATTCAGATAAGATATATATGTCAAAAGGAACACATGATTTGTATGGTAAAAAATCTCATTTACCCTTTAACAATAAAAGTTTGAATTATTAAAGTTATAAGTTAGGGACGTAATTGTGTGATATAAAATTGAGGAAAAATATTAGGAGTCTGAATGTTATTCTCCCTTTTATATCAAGAAAAGATATTAAATCAATGGGATTCAATAAAGTTATCACTTACAGCTCAGATAAAGACAGTTTCTTCAAAGTATTTGGAATTCCACCAGTTAAGTTGTTGAAGCTCAGGTCACTGCAGTACAAATTAATAATAATCAATCACTAGTGAAAAAAAAATGATCATTGACAGCAAGGATTTGGATCCTCTCCTTACCAAATATTTCCTAAGTTTACTATAAGATTATGACATATTTCAATTAAACCTTTCTAAGACTAGGATTTATCAAGACACACTGTTTTCTTAACGGGCGCTAACGGTGCCGCTTTTTAACCAAACTGCTCCTTCTTTCTCTAGTTTTTTTTATCAGAAACTTTAAACTTTGGTATAAACTTGAGCAAAGAAGAAATACTGACAATAAATTCTTTAACGAAAAATTATATCATGAAAATGGACTAGAATTGAAAGCATAATCATAGTACTTATAAATAAAACTTTTAAAAAATAATAAAAATTTCAGTAAAAAAATATGGAAATTATTTGATGAAAGATCACTCAAAATAATATATATATGTCATTGTTTCCGGGATTGATTAGCAAGAGGAAAAGATCACAAGTGGATAAACAACTCTCCCCAACCCATGAGCATAGTGAAGGTTGGCGATTGAATAAATTTTAGACAATATTTGAAAAAAAAAAAGCAATATCAATTGAAGACAATCTTTTTTGTTGTCTGCAAAGTAATATAACTGCAATTTATTTTATTTAGAAAGCTTAGGAAATATTAGATTAGATGGCAAAAATAAAAAAAATCAGTAATATTTTATTAATTTCTTTTAGAAATGACTATTTTCCAAGACAGATGTGTATTTCCAAAAGTATTCTTGAAAATAACCCTTTTTTAATATATCTTAGAAATTGAGGTAATATATGCAAAACTCAAATATATACACTAGTTTAGTAATTTACTTTACGAGATTCTGACAAGGTTAATAGATGTTGCGGATACAAGTTTAAATGACCTCTGGCCTCATATTACTAAACTAATAAGAAAATAAACGAAAATAAACTTACAGGTAGCCTAACTGATTCCAATTGGCAATGTATGGTGGGATTGAACCAGTAATGTTGCAATTCCTCAATGTCCTGCAGAATTATTATGATTAATTTAATTTCTAAAAAAGATTTAATTAATTAATTATAAGGAATAGTATACAATTAATAAATTTAAAATGCAGATCAGGTATTAATTAATTAACAAAAACAGATAAATGAATAATTAACGTATAAAATAATTATACGTGCATGGAATTGGAAGACACCGCTTACAGGCTTAATATACTACGCAAATTAGCTGAATTTGGGAAAGAAAAGCCCTTCGTTTGTAGGTCAGTGACAAACCTGGAATAAACGACGAAGCCAAGTTAGAATATTTTTTTGAATTGCCAAAAAAAAATCAAATCAAATTAGAAATTAAGTTAATTGCGAAATTAAAAAAAGAAAATTTCCAATCCGGGGGTCATGGACTTTACAATGTCTATGACAAAACATTGTAGACCATGAAAAAGATAGTTTTTAATATTGTATGGAGAGTTCCACATTGAAAGCTAACTCTCGTGTGCGTGTGTGTCTCTCTCCTCATCTAATGAGGATGCCCACACTAAAAAAAGATTAATACATAAGTATTTTTGTGTGTGCGTGTGTGTGGTCATTATCTAATGAGATTTTTTGTACTTTATTAAAATACGAGAACGTTAATATTATATGTTACACCATGTAGTATAATGTCATTGAAAATTTTCTATACATATGCGTGTGTGTCTAAATATTTTCTTTGTGTTTATGTGCAGGCGCCCTCATTTTTTATTTTTTTATTACAGACACTCTTTTAAACCGTGCAGTTTAATAATATTAAAAAAAATTATATTAAATCATGCTACTTAAAATCATGTTCGTATAAAAAAAAATAAGGACGCCTGCACTAGAAAAGGATTATATATATACACACACATACAGACATATATAGAGCAGAGTTTGGATTATTATTAATTGTTCTTACAAATATTGAAGGCTTGACATATTAAAAATTTCTGGCGGGAGCTCCCCTTCGAAGTTATTTCCCATCAGGTTTCTGTGAGATTAAAGCAAAGAAAAGAAATATTATTAATAATAAGCTCGCGCGTGTGGGAGAATTCATTGTTTTTGTATGTTTTCTCGCATCATGCAAATTGGTTTACTTTTATATGATGCGAAATGTATACTGCGACTATTCTAAATCAAATCTATTATGATACAAACTACATTTCTACCTTTAATTAAGGAGGGACATCCATTCTACCCAGCCCATATTCCTACCTTTACTTGGCGTGGTGTGCCAACGGAGTATATGTCAGAGTTTGGTTAACATTTTTATGTAGCAAATTATTAAACTCCAACAAAAGCAGATTGTTTACACAGAGAGTACCCAAGTTTCAGTAGACACATAGAAGGATAAAATGAATAGGCTTACAGAGAATAGAGGTTGACCCATTTTGCAATGAATCTGGGGATCGGACCAGATAAATTATTCCCAGCTACTTCACTGCATTGACAAATAAAATTTCCACTACTGATATTTGCAGACTTCAAACAATAAGCGAGAAAAATCTAGACCAAATTCATTACAATCCTTAAAAATGAAAAAACAATAACAATTACAAAATGAACAAACAAGACACCTACAAAATCGTCAGATTCTTTAGATTCTCATAATCTTTTGGCAAATCCCCCCTTAAATTGTTGGATGTCAACCACCTGCAACCACATGAAAGTCACTTTTAGGTTATGTTTAACATTTAAGTGCTGTAAATTTTAATGTGGTATTGGTATGTATGTAGATGAATGATTGACATATAATAATTGCATACCAGCCAAATATGTGTGTGTGCGCACGCGCGTTTGTACGTATAAATGACTTTTTAAGTACAAGCATATATGTAGTACATAATTAGTTACAACCATAAATATACACGAGGAGATCAACAGCCTAATTAACCATTTTATAAATTCTATAAATAAATACTTACACACACTTACAGTTCTTGAAGATTGCTTAATTTTCCGAGTTCTAGTGGGAGTGTACCGCTGAGTCCATTCTCCGGCAGATATCTGTATGTTAGAAAATATATATGAAATTACGAATTGTATTGTATTTTCAAAGAAATAAGCTAAGTATTGATTTAAGCAGCTGGCTTTATAATTTTAAAAGTAGAGTGAGATTTCATACAAAATCCCGAGCTGAGAAAGGTCTCCCAGTTCACGAGGAATTTCCCCCGACAGCTGGTTGCTCCATAGATTCCTAAAAAGCCCAGAAGTACATAGTAAGATAAATGCAAATGTAATTTTTGGAGTAATTAATTAATTGAATATTTCAATGTTTTACTTCTGAATTTTTCGTTGGAAGAACTGTCGGATTTTGATGGAGCACATGGAAGTGCGATTTACTCATATTTTCAGATAAATTGGCTAATATGGGAGTTGTGGAATCTGAGTCAGATTGGTAGCCGGATTGTCCTGTTGCTATTTTGCCTTTCATTTTTTTAAAGATGCTCAAGGTCTTCCTAAGCTATGGGTTCAGGGAGTTTATGGTTGTATTTGCATTGTTACATGCATTTTATTTCCTAGTAATTATTGCTGATGTTGCTCTTCTTTTTTAATATTGGTCATACGTGTTGTTTTCTTAATTTTTTAGGGATAAGATTCATTGCGTGCCCTCATTTAAGTGTCATCTTTTTTTTCTTTTTTTTTTGCCCTTAGTAGTAAAATTTTTCTTTTACCCTTTAGATTTGCCTATAAAAAAAATAAATTGCATTGCAATTGAAGATTCTTACAATATTTGAAGAGATGACAAGCGCCCCAACGATGGTGGTATCTTCCCCGTGAGTAAGTTCTGGCCCAGATCGCTACGGCAGGAAATCATAGACGTATGATGGTACTTCATAGTAAGAAAATGAAGGGAACCAAAAATCTTCTATCTATTGAGATTTCATATATCTGTGTGTGTGTGAACAAGCATGCATAATGTACAAAATTAAATAGTAATGATAAAACATCCTAAAATTTGAATCTTAAAAAATTTGAAATGTCGACTAAAATTCCTTAGGACGACATGACACTTCACCGATTTGGATCCTCTTCAAATTCAATGCCGCCTGTTATTGGCAGTTGGCCCCCTAGGGCTTGCCCAACTGGTTAAGTGACACGTCAATAGAGCTTTAAAAATTCAGGATAGGCAAGGAGAGAATCTCAATCTGACACTTCACTTAGAGACAAAATATGAAGGAACAATTTTAACTCAATGATCGTAGTAACTAATAAAAGACTTACAGTGCTTCTAGGTTCCTCAAATTCCCCAAGCTTGTTGGTATGCTCCCAGTTAATTGATTTTTTGATAAATCTCTACTCATCACACAAATCCAGTGTATCAAAAGAAAAGGAAAAGGAAAAAGAAAAAGAAAAAGGGAGCTATGATTGAATTACTTGCGGCAAGTGAGGACTTACAGAGTGATAAGCTGAAATAAATACCCAATCTGGTAAGGAATGGAACCATGAATTGTGTTGTCGGATAGATCACTGTTGAGTTTTGACATGTATATATATAAAACCATATCTAATATGTATGCATGTATTAATTAAGGCAGGAGTAATTTTATTTATTTATTTAAGTTATATCAAATAATTATATCCAAGCTTACGATGATATATATATAAGTATTTTAGTTGTTTAATTTATTAAATTTAGTTATAAAAGCTTATGCAAAATGATTGATCATTGAAGTAATTATTTAATTGTACATACAGTGTCTGCAGGTATGTCAGAGCAGCCACATGTTCTGGGATTTTTCCAGTTAAGGCTACACTCTCCATGATTCTGTATTCAAAATAATTAACATACAGTTAATACTGGAAATTAACCTTACTTTTGTTACGACTGTCTAGGCAAGTAATTAGATTAGAGTTGGAACATGTACATGCCGGAGATGTGCGGGGTCCCTTTATCGACGCGGCAAGTGATGGTAACATTGGAATTAAGCTTTGGCATCTCACGGCAAAATGAATTCAATTTAGGTGGTCGTGCCTTCCACTGCAAACTCGACATCATGTCGGTGAAACCGTCCACTGCCAACAATATTTCCGTCAACAAATGTTGTTAAAGTGATCATGAGCAAATGGATCTATGCTAGCTATATAGCTACAGGACAAAAACATTCGTTTCAACTCTTAATTTGTAAAAGTTGCATGCATTATCGAATTTGCTATCTAATTATAATTTCGTTTGTTTTAACTTTTAGCAATTCTCAATACAGAGAATTTATGCGCACCTGATAATTAGTGATGATATATATATATATATATATATATATTGATCTTATAATAAGGGAGTTCACAAAAAAACACATATTTTTGATATCCTATAAGATAAAATACACTATAATAGTTTTTTTTAATCTTTTAACTGATGTCTACCCAAGTAAGAGATTCCTTTTTTGTGAAATTATATACATATATATTGTAAACTGATCATGCGTATATATGACTATATATGTACATTAAAAATTCAGACATCTGATTCAACGAATTAATTTATTCCTATGTACTTATATGTATATAATAATGCAAACCGCATGCTAGAGAACCAAAAACCCTTTAAAATTATGAAATTTACTTGAGATATAAAGAATTATTAGCATATATTACCTTCATGACCAGGTAGATCACCTACTTTAGAATCATTTTCAGCAGCACTCTGAAATTTGAACTCGGAGCCAAGTTGACAAAGAAGAAACAAAATTAGTAAGAACACAGTCTTAGAAATTAGAACCACGCGATGCCCAGCAGCACGTTCATCCATTTTATTTTATTTATTTTTAACTTCTAATTCCTAGCTGGCTGTTCTGAACTTTCAGTTCACTCACCCACTCACTAGCTAGCTCCTGTCTGGCTGCGCTCATTTGATCATTTCTATCGCCGATATTTTTATACAGGAGAAGAGATGCCAGTCTTGATTAAATAACACGCCACCTGTGCTTTTGTATTTTGAGGGTACAAGAGTAATTATAGAATTCAGAAAAGGAAAAAGGAAAAAAAAAAAAAAAAAACAAGGTGAAAAACGTTGTGATGGATTAAATAAAGTCGAATCTATTTGGGTAATTGAAAAGTATTTGTTAAAGGGATGATTAAAGTTTAAAGATATTTGCGATTGATGAAAGTCGAAAGCTATTGGGGATAAGAAGCACGTTTACTTGTCTTCCTCTCTTTCTCTTTCTTCTTCACAACAAAGATGCTAATGGCGGTTCCCTAGATATATGTTTGCATTGCTTTTTACTTTCTTGCACTTCACATGCATGACTTTTGTTTTCCAATTTATTTATTTATTTTTCGTTTCCTTGTACTTAACCTTCTCTGTAGGGTTAAGATTAATTATGTCTCCTTAATTAGGTGTTTTAATTATTATTATAAAGCCTTCTCTTTCCACGGATATATACCTGTCTTTGTAGGCTTGTGTTTCCTAATTCAGGATACTAGATATGTACTGATCTGGTCCAAGATCCTAAACTTTGTTAAAGTTAGAAAAAATTACTAAGTCATATGATTTAACGGTGTAGTGCCATTATATGATTAAACTACATGCTTTAATAGATTTCTAATAATTTAGCAAAGCTCAGGATCCCCTATATATATACATATCCTTCAAAAATAAAAAAAAGAAAAGGAGTTTAAAATTATAATAATTAATTGTAGGTCGGTCAAAGCAAAATGTGGATGTGTTGGCATATATTTCCATTTGATCGAGGATATGTGGCCGGGTAATATGTTAACCAGACCCTCCATGATATTTTGTTTCAAGTTTTGAACGAAATGTAAAGAATTTGTGGCTTTGTTTAAATGTGGCCAGATTTTTGTCGAATTTTACTGTTTAAGCCTTCAAATGATCTTTATTTCAGAAATTTTTAGAATGTTCTCATTGATTTATATGTTCTGATTGTTGGATTATGGGTCCTTTGCTTCACTTATTTGAAGGAAATTATCATTTGTATACCCTTAGTTTACTCCGTTATAAAAAATACTACAACGCTTTGAGGGTGTATCAATCGTCCACCCTAAGTTGACAAAATGTATCAGCTAACCAACAAACCGTTAGTTGCCGTTTAAGTATGATAACGTCAGAAGGGTAATTTAGTCTTTTCATATGATACAAGTGATAATTTAAGGGTATACAAGTGATAATTTTCAAGGGTAAAATCATCAATTCACTGTAACTCCGTTAACTTTCAAACAGCAACTAACAGTTTGGTGGTCGGCTGATCCATTTTGCCAACTAAGGGTGGACTATTGATACACCCTTAAAGTGTTGTAGTATTTTTTATAATAGAGCAAATATAGGGTATATGAATGATAATTTCCTTTTATTTTATCTTTAATTTATGCATGGTAGATTATCATGTAATAGTAACCCGATATTAAGTTCAAGTTATTATTGGAGTCTTATGGTAAATAAGGTTTAAAAAAACTAATTTCTTATGTCATTAATAAAATTGAGATTTTTGTAATAAAAATTATAGTTTCAATTTTATAAAATTTTAGTTCAAGTGCGGAATCTTTTTATAAAACGATATACGCATACCTGATTAACTGAACCGACATACGTGTAGTCTAATTTTTGTTTTTTTCTTTAAATGGTCCTCGACAATGTCGAGAAGAAACTTAAAATAAAACTAAGAAAAGAGTAAAATAAAAACAAGGAGTAGAGTCTTTAAGAGAAAGCCAAGCCTCTCAATCAAAAAAATACAAGCCAACAAAACATTAAGCACCGAATCAACTAAAGCGATTTTAAAGGGATTGGGAAGCATCCTTCTGAAGGAAGACACGGATCCCAGGTGGTGTGTTAAGTTTTAACCACGCATTGGTCTTAAATGTTTTCCACTTGTTTTTCGCACTCAGCGATTTCTTGAAATTTCCATGCAGCTTATCCCAAAAAAAAAAAAAAATCATGAAGATTAGATTCGTGGCTCTAAAGCTCTTCAAACTTCAGGAATGCCACTAATATAATCCAGCAAGTATCAGTGGTGACAGACTGTTTCTATTTAGATTCTTAAATAATTCCCAGATTACACGATTCGTTATTCACTCCATTAAAGGAAAAGAAAGATGCTACGATGAAGTAATTCTCCAATTTTCTGGTCCTTTAATTCGCAGACTTTTTGTGTTCTTGGATCTGTTCTAGCTGCCATGCAACTTTTATGGCGGGTGATTGAAATTGAATCAGTTTCAATATTCAGTTTTTGGGGGAAAAAAAAAAAGGAATTCCATTGTATGGATGTTGGTATTTCTATACAACATCCATTTAATATTTGTACGTTGCCATCCTCATTGTACACATCATTGAGTCTTCATTAATATTTTAATACCTTCGTAATTTAGTTCATCTCAAGTATTACAGGCAAATTAGGATTTTACATATTATATGTATGTGAGGTCCACATTAGTCTATACAGTGATTTTCTAGCATGAGGGAAACGCATAAGGCAAACTTATATGATGAAGTTGGCGTGAACCATAGAGAAGATGCAAGAAATGGGTGTTACTTCACATGCGGACAACAAGGTCAAAGTAGTTGAAGATAAATCAACCTCTACATAGATGTTATCTATCAAGATCAAGCAAGCAATATTCCTTGAGATGGAAATTACAATTGGCGTGATCATTGAAGATTGAGATAAAATTGTTTTGATTTAAAGCATATGATAAACAGATATTGAAGAGATAATATTGTTATATTATCGTGAAGAGTTCCTTATACATCTAAAGGCTTTGGGAGTTATCAAAGGAAAAAAATTTAGACTCTTCATTACATGTGATTTGTCTGTCACTATATAAAGGTGAGTCATTCATATATTTTACTAAAAGGATTCCACTTCAGAGGCTACAACATTGTGATCATTCTTTGATTTGGGAGACATTGTCTCTAGTCTTTTCATGAGAAGGGTCACATGCTCGCAGTAGAGGGAATTTACAGAGAGGTGACACACCATTGACTAAGAAGTCTTGCTCGGGGGAGGAAGCAAAAGACATGTGGTGCACACAAAGTGGTCACTTGGTTAGGTTATGACGAGGTGGCCACAATCACTACAGACCGTGTAAGATTCCAATAGTTTGTAATCTCTTGAACCTAGTGAATTATTTGATATCTAAATGTGGCATCATGGATGCAGGGATTTGAATCCTAAACCATGCTACCAACATGTCATCCACATACAATAACAAAATAATGAAATCATTATCTTCAAACCTTTTGTAATACGCACAATGGTCTGAACTGTGTCTGTTGTATGCAAGGCTCATAATGAAGGAATCAAATCTCTTATACCAATACCTCGGCGCATGATTGAGACCGTATAGAGATTTGTTCAACCTGCAAACCAAGTTTTCCTTTCCTATTTCTGTAAAACCTTCTGGTTAGAGCATATATATTTCTTCTTCAAGTTTTCCATGAAGAAATGCAGTTTTCACATCTAACTGCTCTAAATGTAGATCAAATGTAGCACACATTGCCAAGACTATTCTGACTGTTGTGAGTCGAACCACCGGTGAAAATAGCTCGTTGAAGTCAATACCTTCTTTCTGAGCATATCCTTTCACCACCAATCTCGCACAATACCGCTCCATTTAGTCATTGCCATCACGTTTGATCTTGTAGACCTATTTGTTTCCAATGGCTTTTCTTCCATGTGGTAGTGGTACAAGTTCCCATGTCTTATTCTTGTGTAGAGCTTCAATTTCTTCCTGCATTGCTATCATCCACAAAGCAACATTTGAGCTTTCTAAAGTTTCATGGAAAGTTGAAGGCTCTCTATCCTCTGTTAGAAGACAATATGCAACGTTGATCTCTGTAACATACTTCGAGTGCCACGTTGGTGGTCATCTCTCACGAGTTGACCAACAAACTTCTGGAGCCTCGGACTCGAGTGGTTCTTTTTCCTCGTGCTCTGGTACTGCTTTAAAAGAATCTAAATCTTCTGGATTATTTTCCACATATACCGGCACAATCTCTGACTTTTCTTTTGCAATGTTATTATCTACATCTTTCTTTTGTAGTTGATCTTCTACAAAAATAACATCTCTGCTGATGACGATTGAAACGACCCGCCCCGCACCCCCAGGACGAGTCTATCTAATCACGTAAAATCGGATCGAATAATATAATACTATCTAAGGATTCTACCGAAAATTCGGCAGAACTTCCCCTATAAATACAACATTCCTAAAACTACAATTTACAAAACAACTCTCCCAATAATATCTCAATAACCATCCAAACTTCAAATCCAACTTCTCCAGTCATCATCTCAAATATCGCACAAATCACTCCAATATAAAAACAAATACAATGGTTATCCTTAATACAAAAACATAATCATACATACAACTCACAAATCCCAAATATTAAAATATTAACTCTACGACTCCTAGCACCATCATGTGGCCACAATTACAAATCTAACTACCGATGCTGGGTCGACTGATGTACCTGCAAATCTCCTGTTGGGGGGGGGGGGGGAAATACGATAAAAGAAAAACGTGATGAGTATAAAACTCAGTGAGTGGATACTAGTTTCTGAAAAATAAATTTATTTAAAAAGATTTGCTCTTTCTCAATTTCATGTCATCAAAACATCGTAAGAACTTATTTAAACATATTTAATTCAAATTAGTCACTGAAATAGTATTGTACATAAATCTGCGTAAAATCGGTGAAATCATAACACTTATCATATCAAATACTGAATATCAAAAAATATCATCAAACAAGTACCCAGGGGAATGATCTCATCATATCCGGACCTCGACGGACAGGCAATGACGTACTATCTGGGTACCGCCACGCCCCGGAGCTACAACGGATAGATAGGGAAAATCTCATCTCATAACTGATACATCTCAATATCTGTGCATGCATAAGCCCCAAAAAGGCAAAAGCGCCCAAACACACGGCCCAAAGCCTTTATGTGTGTTCAAACGGGCCCCAAAGGCCTCTGTCTCATCTCATCTCATCTGTATATCTGTATTCATCTCATTGTATCTGTTTCTCTGTATCTGGAGGGAAGGGTACTGTTTAACAATTTCTCAAATAACATTTAATACACATGTACGAAAACATATAATCTCATCTGAAATCTCATTCTCTTTTTCTTCAACATATATCAAATCCATTCAATTCTATATCAAGCATTTATTCAAAAACGGTAATAAAATCATTATTCAAACTCTTTCTCAGTAATAATAAAATCAACACATGTAAATAAATTCACTTTTCTAAAATCATTAAATCGAAGCATCAAATACTTATTTTTCAAAACATATTGCATTGTATCATAAAATCAACATATACTTATAAAAATAAGTTCTGTATATTCCACTCACAGTGACGATGACCAGACTCAGTATCAACAACGTCTGCGAGTTGATTCTCGTTCGCGGATCCTCCTAAACAAGGAAACGACATAATCATTCTCCGAACAACTAATATTACATAATACTTCTCGAAACGAATATATAACAACAATAATTATTCCTGCATGTACATAATTACCAAAATACCCCTACATGCCAAAATTACCAAAATGCCCTCAACATCATTATTTAACCTAAATATCCGTAGAATCTTCAATTACCAAATTATTCTCAACTCAGATAACGGAAATAACGGAAATAACGGAAATAATCACCATGTCTGAAATTATGAAATTACCCTCGGAGCGTAAAATTACCGAAATGTCCTTAACAACTTAAATTACCGAATTATCCTCGAAATCACAATTACCTTACTGCCCTAACCTCAAATTACCAATTTACCCACTGATTTTACAATTTACAAAATCACCCCCAAGGTTTTGTGAAATTACCGAATTGCCCCTGCCGGTCAACGGTGACCAGACTTCAGTCAACGGCGACGGGGAGCTTAGGTCTGATAGTTCAGGCCACGCTGAGTTCAATGGTGGCAGCGGTGACGTCTCACGTGCGCTATTGGCGGCGGATCGAACTCCCCAAAACTGCGAGTTTTCCAAGAGCAAATCGGCGGTAATCCGGCCGATTCAGGTGACAGGATCGGTTAGAAAATGATGCTGGTGAGCTGAGGAACAAGATTCAAGTGGTGGCGTGTCAAAAATCCGGCGAAATCGACGGCGACGAAAACGAGTTTCGGCCGCGAGTTTCGAGCTTCAACCGGCGGCGTTCCAGGCGTTTTCCGGCAACAAGGACGGCAGGGATACGTTGCTCGTCTCTGAAGCTTCAAAACGGTACCAAGCACGGTCGGTGAGGTGGCCAGAATCGGGAGAAACGACCGGGTCAAGGTCGCGGGTTCGGGTCGGGTTTTCGGGTCAAAATCGGGTCAAATTCTCTCTCTCTCTCTCTCTCTTTTGTCTCTTCCTCTCTCCTCTATTCAAAAATCCAAAACTTAAAATGGTTCCACCCGTTCCAAAACATATAAACTCGGTTCTTTTCCTTTTTTTTTTAACAAAAGCTTAATACAGTTTAAGCTTATACCGGAACCGTAACAAAAAAAATAAATCTGACCACTCGAGCATTCAATCGCGCTCAATTTATCTCGATTCGAAGCAGAAAAAAATTAAATCGTACACTTAATAGAAAATCAAAGTGCATATGTTACAATCTTCGCCCCTTATAAAAATTTCGTCCTCGTTTACGTACTTGATAAAAAGAGATAGGGGTACTGAGCTCGCATCAAGTCCTCGCGTTCCCAAGTAGCCTCTTCCCTTGCATGATTCTTCCACAACACTTTGACTAGCGGAATAGTTTTTGAACGCAAAACTTGATGCCTCTGTTCTAGTATTTCCACGGGCTCTTCTTCATAAGTCAAATCTTCTTTCAGCTCAATTGGTTGTCTGGATAATACATGACTAGAATCATACACGTACTTCCGGAGCATTGAGACATGAAACACGTCGTGGATTCTAGATAACTCAGGTGGTAAAGCTAATCGGTATGCCAACGGACCAATACGCTCTACAATCTCATATGGTCCAATATAACGTGGACTTAGCTTCCCACGCTTCCCAAATTGAAGTACCCATTTCCAAGGAGATATCCGTAGGAAAACCTTATCACCCATTTCAAATTCAAGTTCTCGCCTACGCTTATCTGCATAGCTCTTTTGTCTGCTTTGGGCTGTCTTTAGTCTTTCCCGAATAAGTTGTATCTTCTCATTAGTATTCTGAACCAGTTCGGGACCAAAAAGCTTCCGCTCTCCAACCTCATCCCAACATACGGGAGTTCTACATTTCCTGCCATATAAAGCCTCATAAGGTGCCATCTCGATGCTAGATTGATAACTATTATTATAATCAAACTCCATCAAGGGTAGATAAATGTCCCAACTACCCTTGAACTCTAAAACACAAGCTCGTAACATATCCTCCAGGGTTTGAATAGTACGCTCTGACTGACCATCAGTCTGTGGATGAAAAGCTGTACTAAAATTCAACTTGGTGCCCAAAGCCTTTTGCAAACTTGTCCAGAACTTCGAAGTAAATCGAGAATCTCTATCTGAAACAATAGACACCGGTGTTCCGTGAAGTCGGACTATCTCAGCCACAAAAATATTTCCTAACTTGTCCATCGAAAAGGTGGTCTTGAATGATAAAAAGTGAGCAGATTTTGTAAGTCGATCAATAACTATCCAAACACTATCATGACCACTCTGAGTACGTGGAAGTCCCACTACAAAATCCATAGTAATGTGCTCCCATTTCCACTCAGGGATAGGAAGGGGCTGAGAAAACCCTGCAGGTCTCTGATGTTCAGCTTTAATCTGCTGACAAACTAAACACTGAGATACAAATTCAGCTATCTCTCTCTTCATACCTTGCCACCAATAATGATCTCTCAAGGTACGGTACATCTTCGTACTGCCAGGATGTATTGCATAAGCTGAACAATGAGCTTCTTCCATGATCTCCTCTTTCAACTCCTTAACATCGGGTACGCAAAGTCGGTTACCCATAACTAAAACTCCATCATCTCTCACCACAAAATCAGTCCGTAAACCTTTTTGCACATCCTCTTTCAACCTTAGTAACTGCAAATCCTGACCTTGCATCTGATGAACCTTGTCAATCAAAGTCAGCCTAACTCGAAAGTTAGCTATCAAAGCTCCACGATTATCAGTATTCAACTCGACTCCCAAAGATCTTAACTCGATCAACAAAGGTACATATTTCACTCGCAAGTGAGCGATAGAGCTGGAAGACTTTCTACTTAGTGCATCCGCTACCACATTCGCTTTACCCGGATGATAATCAATAGTGCAATCGTAGTCCTTAATCAATTCGATCCATCTCCTCTGTCTGCAAAACAATCCGCAAGTGGTCCTCATGTTCCTCCAGACTTCGAGAATACACCAAAATGTCATCAATGAATACAATCACAAATCGATCCAGATAAGGCCGAAATACCCTATTCATAAGATCCATAAAAGCTGATGGGGCATTGGTCAACCCAAATGGCATCACCAAGAACTCATAATGTCCATAACAAGTGCTGAATGCTGTTTTAGGAATATCGACCTCTTTAATTCTAAGCTGATGATATCCCAATCGTAAATCAATCTTGGAAAACACCTTGGCTCCCTGAAGTTGATCAAACAAATCATCAATACGCGGAAGTGGATATTTATTACGCACGGTAACTTTATTCAGCTGTTTGTAGTCAATGCAGAGTCTAAGCGTACCATCCTTTTTCTTAACAAACAAAACCGGAGCACCCTATGAGGATACACTAGGTCTAATAAACCCCTTATCCACCAATTTTTACAGTTGGGTCTTAAGTTCCTTTAGTTCAGCTGGAGCCATTCTATACGGTGCTATAGATATAGGAGCCGTCTCAGGAACTAAATCAATGGAGAACTCAATCTCCCTGCAAGGTGGCATCCCAGGAAGTTCATCTGGAAATACATTTGGAAACTCCTGAACTACTGGAATATCCTTCAATCTCAACTCTTGAGCTTCAGTATCTATAACATATGCAAGATAAGCTGCACAATCCTTCCTTAGCAAGCGTTTTGCCTCAATGGCCGATATAACACATGAGGGTAAAACTTTACGCTCACCACAAAATTTCACCTCAATTTCTCCTGGCTTCTTCAACACAACTTCTTTTTTGAAACAATCCACAGTAGCATGATGTGATGTAAGTCAATCCATACGCAAGATAGCATCAAAATCTCGAATGTCTAAAATAATCAAATTCGCCTTAAATTCATGCTCACCCAATCGAATCATACAATCTCGATACACCCTCTCCGCAAGTAATGACCCTCCGGTAGGTGTACTAACAACCAAACTATAATCTAGCAATTCAGGCTCCCTCTTTATATGCATAACAAATGCACAAGAAATAAAAGAATGTGTGGATCCAGGATCAATAAGAATATGAGCATCATGACCAAAGATAGATAATGTACCCATAATAACTTCTGGTGTGGCATGAGCTTCTTGCTGAGTCAAGGCAAAAACTCGAGCCTGAGTACGAGGTCGACCAGGTTGACCTCTCTGACTTGGAATGGCGGCCTGACTTCTAGATATAGAACCCCATGTCTGCATACCCCTTTGACTCTGAACGGGTCCAACATGAGATTGATACTGTGGGGCTGTCCCTCGGGTAGAGTTGTCACCCTGAGATAAAGTGGGGCAGAACCTCTTAATATGTCCAGGTTGTCCTCATAGATAACACACATTGTCTCCCATACGGCATTGACCCTGGTGGTTCCTACCACACGAAGGGCAAGAGGTCTGCTGTATACTTCTAAGGTATCCTCCTCTATTCCTGTCATACTGCCCCTGAGTTCTAACATTACTCCCCACTGATGGTTGTGCGGAACTGTAACTGGCGGCATGTCTCTGATCTCCTCTGTTACTAACACTCTGATTCCTTTGCACACCAGCAGAATAATTTGTATGTGAGCCTCTCTTCGGCGGTCTGCTGCTCATGCCACCCTCTGCCCAACTATGGCTACGTTTCTATTTCAGGGCTTGAACTCTACGTCCCTCAGAGAGACTATGCTCCACTCTCTTTGCTGCCTCAACTACCTCAGCAAACTCGGTGTACCGTGAGGCTGTCACAGTTGTGCGAATCTCAAATCGGAGACCCTCCTCAAAACGTCTACATCTCTTCCTCTCATCACCAATTGCTGAGGTGGCAAACCTAGAAAGATCCAAAAATTTCTTCTCATACTCTTCTACTGTCATGGATCCTTGAATCAACCGAAGAAATTCACTCCGCTTAATATCCTGATAGACCACTGGAAAATAATGATCATAGAATTCCTTACGGAAAATTGCCCATGTAAGTGCAGCATGCCCCTGGTATCTACGCTCTACTGTTTGCCACCAATGATATGCTCTATCCTCAAGTAGGAAAGTGGCAAACGTAAGTCTATCTTCCTCTGAGCATCTCATCACATCAAGAATATGCTCTAACTTGATAAGCCACGACTCTGCCTCAGGTGGATCACCAGAACCATTAAAAATCCTTGCCCCTAAATTTCGTACTCACTCAATAGTATTTCCATGACCAACATGCGGATGAGTCTGATTTTGTACCACTGTAGTCACAATCTGAGCTAATCTGTCAATCGACTGCTCAATGTTCGGAACATTTCCTGGTGCCTATTGCACAACCTCGTGCATTGAAGACTCAACCATTCCCTCGTCAACGGGATTGTTTTCCCCCGCAGGTACATCTTTCGGAGTCAACCCAGCTACTAGTCTAGTACGTCCGCGACCACGGCCACGCCGACTGCTACGACGAATCATGATGGTGCCTACAAAATATCAACTCCGACTTAATATCAACCCGGTTCTTTTCTTTTGTTTTTTTTAACAAGCTTAATACAGTTTAAGCTTATACCGGAACCGTAACGAAAAAAATAAATCCGACCACTCGAGTATTCAATCGCGCTCAATTTATCTCGATTCGAAGCAGAAAAAAATTAAATCGTACACTTAATAGAAAATCAAAGTGCATATGTGACATTGCCACCAATAATGATCTCTCAAGGTACGGTACATCTTCGTACTGCCAGGATGCATTGCATAAGCTAAACAATGAGCTTCTTCCATAATCTCCTCTTTCAACTCCTTAACATCGAGTACACAAAGTCGGTTACCCATAACTAAAACTCCATCATCTCTCACCACAAAATCAGTCCGTAAGTCTTTTTGCACATCCTCTTTCAACCTTAGTAACTACAAATCTTGATCTTGCATTTGATGAACCTTGTCAATCAAAGTCGGCCTAACTCAAAAGTTAGCTATCAAAGCTCCACGATTATCAGTATTCAACTCGACTCCCAAAGATCTTAACTCGATCAACAAAGGCACATATTTCACTCGCAAGTGAGCGATAGAGTTGGAAGACTTTCTACTCAGTGCATCCGCTACCACATTCGCTTTACCCGGATGATAATCAATAGTGCAATCGTAGTCCTTAATCAATTCGATCTATCTCCTCTGTCTCAAATTCAACTCCTTCTGAGTAAACAAGTACTTTAACCTCTTATGATCAGTGAAAATCTGGCATGTTGCTCCGTATAAATAATGCCTCCATATCTTGAGTGCAAATACCACTGCTGCTAACTCTAAATCATGAGTCGGGTAGTTTTGTTCATGCTTCTTAAGTTGTCTAGAAGCATAAGCCACTACTTTCCCATGTTACATTAGCACACAACCCAATCCTTGCCTGGATGTGTCACTGAATACCACAAACCCTTCACTACCCGATGGAAGTGTAAGAACTGGTGCCGAGGTAAGTCGTGCCTTGAGTTCTTGAAAACTCTTTTCACAGTCATCATCCCACTGGTACTTAGCATTCTTTCTGGTCAACCGTGTCAGAAGAGTAGCAATCTTGGAGAATCCCTCCACAAATCTACGATAATAGCCAGCTAATCCAAGGAAACTTCGAACTTCGGTTACATTTGTAGGCCGTTCCAAATTTACAACCGATTCGACCTTTTGAGGATCAACATAAATTCCTTCAACTGATATCAAATGGCCCAGAAATGCTACCTTATCCAACCAAAACTCACACTTGTTAAACTTGGCATACAATTGCTTTTGCCTCAAAGTCTGCAAACAATCCGCAAGTGGTCCTCATGTTCCTCCAGACTTCGAGAATACACCAAAATGTCATCAATGAATACAATCACAAATCGATCCAGATAAGGCCGAAATACCCTATTCATAAGATCCATAAAAGCTGCTGGGGCATTGGTCAACCTAAATGGCATCACCAAGAACTCATAATGTCCATAACGAGTTCTGAATGTTGTTTTAGGAACATCGGCCTCTTTAATTCTAAGCTGATGATATCCCGAGCGTAAATCAATCTTGGAAAACACCTTGGCTCCCTGAAGTTGATCAAATAAGTCATCAATACGCGGAAGTGGATATTTATTACGCACGGTAACTTTATTCAGCTGTTTGTAGTCAATGCAGAGTCTAAGCGTACCATTCTTTTTCTTAACAAACAAAACCGGAGTACTCTATGAGGATACACTAGGTCTAATAAACCCCTTATCCACCAATTCTTGCAGTTGGGTCTTAAGTTCTTTTAGTTCAGCTTGAGCCATCCTATATGGTGCTATCGATATAGGTCTCAGGAACTCAATCAATGAAGAACTCAATTTCCCTGCTAGATGGCATCCGAGGAAGTTCATCTAGAAATACATCTGAAAATTCCTAGACTACTGGAATATCCTCCAATCTCAACTCCTGAGCTTCAGTATTTATTACGTATGCAAGATAAGCTGAACAATCCTTCCTTAGTAAGCGTCTCGCCTCAATGGCCGAGATGACACATGAGGGTAAAACTTTACGCTCACCACAAAATTTCACCCCAATTTCTCCTAGCTTATTAAACACAACTTCTTCTTTAAAACAATCCACAGTAGCATGATGAGATGTAAGCCAATCCATGCCCAAAATGGCATCGAAATCTTGAATGTCTAAAATAATCAAATTCGCCTTAAATTCATGCTCACCCAATCGAATCATACAATCTCGATACACCCTCTCCGCAAGTAGTGACCCTCCGGTAGGTGTACTAACAACCAACCCATAATCTAGCAATTCAGGCTCCCTCTCTATATGCATAACAAATGCACGAGAAATAAAAGAATGTGTGGATCCAAGATCAATAAGAATATGAGCATCATAATCAAAGATAGATAATGTACCCATAATAACTTCTGGTGTGGCATGAGCCTCCTGCTGAGTTAAGGCAAAAACTCGAGCCTGAGTATGAGGTCGACCATGTTGACCTCTCTGACCTGGAATGGCGGCTGACTTCTAGATATAGAACCCCCTGTCTGTGTACCCCTTTGACTCTGAACTGGTCCAGCATGAGATTGATAATGTGGGGCTGTCCCTCGGGCAGAACTGTCACCCTGAGATAAAGTGGGGCAGAACCTCTTAATATGCCCAGGTTGTCCACATAGATAACACACATTGTCTCCCATATGGCATTGACCCTGGTGGTTCCTACCACACGAAGGGCAAGAGGTCTGTTGTATACTCCTAAGGTATCCTCTGCTATTCCTGTCATACTGCCTCTGAATTCTAACATTACTTCCTATTAACGGCTGTGCCGAACTGTAACTGGCGGCTTGTCTCTGATCTCCTTTGTTACTAATACTCTAATTCCTTTGCGTACCAGCAGAGTAATTTGTATGTGAGCCTCTTTTCGGCGGTCTGCTGCTCGAGCCACCCTCTGCCCAACTCTGGCTACGTTTCTATTTCAGAGCCTGAACTCGACGTCGCTCAGAAATACTATGCTCCACTCTCTTAGCTGCCTCAATTATCTCAGCAAACTCAATGTATCGTGATGCAGTCACAGTTGTGCGAATCTCCCTCCTCAAAACGCCTGCGTCTCTCCCTCTCATCACCAACTGCTAAGGTGGCAAACCTAGAAAGATCTAAAAACTTCTTCTCATACTCTTCTACCGTCATGGATCCTTGAACCAGCCGAAGGAATTCACTCCGCTTAATATCCTGATAGACAGTTGGAAAATAACAATCGTAGAACTCCTTACGAAAAATAGCCCAAGTGAGCGCAGCATGCCCCTGGTATCTACGTTCTACTGTTTGCCACCAATGATAAGCTCTATCCTCAAGTAGGAAAGTGGCAAATGTAAGTCTATCTTCCTCTGAGCATCTCATCACATCAAAAATACGCTCTAACTTGATAAACCACGACTCTGCCTCAGGTGGATCACTAGAACCATTAAAAATCCTTGCCCCTAATCTTCGTACTCGCTCAATAATATTTGCATGACCGACATGCGAATGAGTCTGATTCTGTATTACTGTAGTCACAATCTGAGCTAATATGTCAATCGACTGCTCAATGTTCGGAGCATTTCCTGGTGTCTATTGCACAACCTTGTGCGTTGAAGACTCAACTATTCTCTCGTCTACGGGATCATTTTCCCCCGCAGGTACATCTCCTTCAGTCAACCCAGCTACTAGTCTAGTACGGCCACGACCACGGGCACGTCCGCGGCCACGTCTACTGCTACGATGAATCATGATGGTGCCTACAAAATATCAACTCCGACTTATTAACAATATCACTTATTCTATTTACGAAACGTCTACAGAAAAGTCTACAGAACCTATAACCATGCTCTAATACCAACTGAAACGACCCGCCCCGCACCCCCAGGGCGAGTCTATCTAATCACGTAAAATCGGATCGAATAATATAATACTATCTAAGGATTCTACCGAAAATTCGACAGAAATTCCCCTATAAATACAACATTCCTAAAACTACAATTTACAAAACAACACTCCCAATAATATCTTAATAACCATCCAAACTTCAAATCCAACTTCTCCAGTCATCATCTCAAATATCGCACAAATCACTCCAATATAAAAGCAAATACAATGGTTATCCTTAATACAAAAACATAATCATACATACAACTCACAAATCCCAAATATTAAAATATTAACTCTACGACTCCTAGCACCATCATGTGGCCACAATTACAAATCTAACTACCGATGCTGGGTCGACTGATGTACCTGCAAATCTCCTTTTGGGGGGGGGGGGGGGAGGGAATACGATAAAAGAAAAACGTGGTGAGTATAAAACTCAGTGAGTGGATACTAGTTTCTGAAAAATAAATTTATTTAAAAAGATTTGCTCTTTCTCAATTTCATGTCATCAAAACATCGTAAGAACTTATTTAAACATATTTAATTCAAATCAGTCACTGAAATAGTATTGTACATAAATCTGCGTAAAATCGGTGAAATCATAACACTTATCATATCAAATACTGAATATCAAAAACTATCATCAAACAAGTACCCAGGGGAATGATCTCATCATATCCGGACCTTGACGGACAGGCAATGACGTACTATATGGGTATCGCCACGTCCCGGAGCTACAACGGATAGATAGGGAAAATCTCATCTCATAACTGATACATCTCAATATCTGTGCATGCATAAGCCCCCAAAAGGCAAAAGCGCCCAAACACACGGCCTAAAGCCTCTATGTGTGTTCAAACGGGCCCCAAAGGCCTCTGTCTCATCTCATCTCATCTGTATATCTGTATTCATCTCATTGTATCTGTTTCTCTGTATCTGGAGTGAAGGGTACTGTTTAACAATTTCTCAAATAACATTGAATACACATGTACGAAAACATATAATCTCATCAGAAATCTCATTCTCTTTTTCTTCAACATATATCAAATCCATTCAATTCTATATCAAGCATTTATTCAAAAACGGTAATAAAATCATTATTCAAACTCTTTCTCAGTAATAATAAAATCAACACATGTAAATAAATTCACTTTTCTAGAATCATTAAATCGAAGCATCAAATACTTATTTTTCAAAACATACTGCATTGTATCATAAAATCAACATATACTTATAAAAATAAGTTCTGTATATTCCACTCACAGTGACGATGACCAGACTCGGTATCAACAACGTCTGCGAGTTGATTCTCGTTCGCGGATCCTCCTAAACAAGGAAACGACATAATCATTCTCCGAACAACTAATATTACATAATACTTCTCGAAACGAATATATAACAACAATAATTATTCCTGCATGTACATAATTACAAAAATACCCCTACATGCCAAAATTACCAAAATGCCCTCAACATCATTATTTAACCTAAATATCCGTAGAATCTTCAATTACCAAATTATTCTCAACTCAGATAACGGAAATAACGGAAATAATCATCATGTCTGAAATTACGAAATTACCCTCGGAGCGTAAAATTACCGAAATGTCCTTAACAACTTAAATTACCGAATTATCCTCGAAATCACAATTACCTTACTGCCCTAACCTCAAATTACCAATTTACCCACTGATTTTACAATTTACAAAATCACCCCCAAAGTTTTATGAAATTACCGAATTGCCCCTGCCGGTCAACGGTGACCGGACTTCAGTCAACGGCGACGGGGAGCTTAGGTCTGATAGTTCCAGCCGATTCAGGTGACTGGGTCGGTCAGAAAATGATGCTAGTGAGCTGAGGAACAAGATTCAAGTGGTGGCGTGTCAAAAATCCGGCGAAATCGACGGCGACGAAAACGAGTTTCGGCCGCAAGTTTCGAGCTTCACCCGACGGCGTTCCAGGTGTTTTTCGGCAACAAGGATGGCAGGGATACGTTGCTCGTCTCTCAAGCTTCAAAACGGTAGCAAGCACGGCCGGTGAGGTGGCCGGAATCGGGAGAAACGACCGGGTCAAGGTCGCGGGTTCGGGTCGGGTTTTCGGGTCAAAACTGGGTCAAATTCTCTCTCTCTTTTGTCTCTTCCTCTCTCCTCTATTCAAAAGTCCAAAACTTAAAATGGTTCCACCCATTCCAAAACATATAAACCCGGTTCTTTTCTTCTTTTTTTTAACAAAAGCTTAATACAATTTAAGCTTATATCGGACCCGTAACGAAAAATAAATCTGACTGCTCGAGCTTTTAATCGCGCTCAATTATCTCGATTTGAAGCGGAAAAAAATTAAATCGTACACTTAATAGAAAATCAAAGTGCATATGTTACAACGATCTTGTGGGCAGTAGGGTCCCACAGACGATACCCTTTTACTCTATCAGTATATCCAAAGAAGATACATCTTTTAGATTTTGCATCCAGCTTTGTTCTTTCTTGGGCATTGTACATCACGTACACAGGACATCCAAATGCATGTAGGTATGAGTAATCAACTAGCTTTTCAATCCAAATGTCCATTGTTGTCTTCAACCCAATAGCTGTAGAAGACAACCGATTTACTATATAATAGGCAGTTTTGGCTGCTTCTGCCCAGAATGAATTGGGTAGACCAACAGTCCTCAACATACAGTCCTCAACATTGCTCTTATCCATTCTATAAGAGTTCTATTCGTCCGCTCTGCCACTCCATTTTGTTGAGGAGTGTATGCCACTGTGAACTGCCTCTGAATACCTTCTTGCTTACAAAAAGCAAGAAACTCACCGTCTGTATACTCTCCACCATTATCTGTCCTCAATCACTTGATCTTTATACTAGATTCAAGTTCCACCCATGCTTTGTATTCTTTAAACATTAGAAATACATATGACTTTTTTTTAATTGGATACGCCCAATATCTTCTAGAATAATCATCAATGAAAGTCACCATGTACTTTGCACCTCCCATGGATATATCCGGTGATTCCCAAACATCATAATGAATTAAGTCTAGAATGCATTTACTTTTAGCAATAGATCTACTAAATTTTAATCATCCTGCTTACTTGTAACACAATGCTCACAAAATATTAAACTTACCAATTTGAGCCCTGGAAGTAATTTTCGCTCAGAGAGAATCTTCAAACCTTGTTCCAACATGTGGCTAAGTTTGAGATGCCACATCATCATTGACTCTTCTCCATTTGATGCGACACACGCATCAGCTTCCTGTAGTGTTTCTCCTTTAAGTATGAATAGATTAGCACCGATATTTTCTGCATTCATCAATACAAGCGCTCATTTAACAATCTTCATAATTCCATTCTCCAAATGAGTTTTTCACCCATGACTGTCTATTTGTCCCAAAGACAATAGACTTTTTTTCAGGTCGTTGACATGTCATACCTCTCCAATTGTGCGAATTGTACCATTAAATATTTTTATTTTGATAGTACCAATACCAGCGATCTCCAAGGTATGATCATCTCCCATATATACATATTCTCCTAAGATATGTTCATATGTATGGAACCATTCTCTTCGAGAGGTCATGTGTCAGGTAGCTCCTGAATCTATAAGTCAGACATCAGATAGTCGCTTTCTACCTTTTGAAATAGTTATTGCCTCACTGTAAACAATTGCTCCATCATTCGAGGTACTTGCTACACACCCTTGAGCATTTGATGACTTAGATTCTTTACCCTCTTTTTTTTTCTGGTTACTTCAACACTCTTTCGTAACATGCCCTTTCTTGCCACAGTTGTAGCATTTAACATTCTTCTTACTTCTGGATTTTGATCTACCATGATTTTGACTCCCACTGGGGCCACGTTCCGTTGATCTCCCTCTCGTCACCGATAGCGCCTCCACTTGCTGCGAACTTGCTTGTCTGTTTTCTTTATTTTTCCACCTGCTCTCCTCATTTAATACGGAGGCTGCAATATTGTCAAAAACTAGATTGTCCATTAGATTGTTATTCGTCAAGTTGATGATGAGCTGATCATATGAATCTGGTAGTCTTTGAAGTAGAAGCTCTGCACGTTCATTCTCCTCTATATTATGACCTAACATTGTGAGTTGTGAAAATAGTCTTCAAGGTGTTAATGTGATCAATCACCATTGTAGATTCCACCATTCGAAGGGTATAGAGTTTCTTCTTCAAGAAAATTTTGTTGTGTAGTGACTTGGCCTCGTACAATTTTGTGAGAGTATCCTATATTTCCTTCACTGTATTTTTCTCTGCCACACTGGATAATACTCCATCCGCAAGTGCCAAGTGTAGATCAGAAATGGTGTTGCCATCTATCTCGTTCCACTTGTCATCAGTTATTTTCATGGGCCTTTCTCTAATTGCTGCCAAGTAATTATTTTTCCTCAATACAACTTTCATTTTCATTTTTCACAACGAAAAATTATTCTTGTTGAACTTCTCAATTTCATAATTTGTTGCCATTTTGTTGATAAATACCGCACACAAGTTAGTGTACCACCTTGAATAGTTGTGAGTATGTGTGAGAATGCAAACTAGGAAAGTTCCCAAGAAAGACTTAAGAGGTCACAATGGTCTCACTTAAAATCCAGACTTGCTTTACTCACACCACTATTCCCTACTTTGCACCACAAATTTCTTGGATCGTTCCCCCCGTTTCTCGTGAATAGTACCATATATGTGAATAGTGCCATATACGTTAATAATATCATATACGTGAACAGTACCCAACTCTAAAAAATACAACTAATAGCTCTTATACTAATGTTAGGAAATTGGTGGGTGAAGCAGACACGTAGCTAAAATAAAATTGGAAGAAAATAAAGAACAAGCACAAAAGAGGACACCAGAAATTACGTGGTTCGACTTTTAGCCTACGTCCACGGGTGAAAACGGAAGGAAAATATCATACTAGTGAAAATGAGTTACAAATATTGTAGTATTTTAACTCACTACCTAAAACCCTAATATACCTAAACTCTTAAATCACTAAACACACAAAACTCTCCTCTACGAGAATTACTTCTCACAACTCTCAACTCTCTCTACAAATTGGGTGCAAAATGAAATGGGGAGCTCTGCCTTTTATAGCCAAAAAATGACTATTAAATTATTATTATTATTTTTACCACCATCTTCATTCTTCTATTTTCTTCATTCTTCTTTTTCTTCATTTCAAATTTGCTGCTGCCAAATTCTTCTTCTTTTTCTTTGGGTGACACCAAATCCTTCAACATTTTCTTTGGGCGGTTGTCAAAGCCAATTGAATTTAGCTTGTTAAGGCCACTGGCTTTGACATCTGTCATATCAGTTTTACTTCTTTAATAATGTGTGATTTAATGCTAATACATAGAGTAATAATACTGGTCAATTTTCTTTTTTTTTTATAAACTGAATTAATTAATAAAAAAATAAAAGAAAGGAATTACAATTGTCTAGAGAGGACATAATGAGTTTTATCCCTTAAAATTTGTAAGAAGTTAAAGTAGAAAAAAGAAAAAAGTATGAAGTTAAACCAAAAGAGGTAACTATATAAAATGATATTTTAGAAACTCATTAGCATCATGAAAAAGTAACTCCAAAATCTCTAAAGGCGGAGTCTGCCACCAAGTAAGAGAATCACAAATAAGACCCAAGTTAGTTAGTTAAATGATCAGCCACATAGTTAGTTTCTCAGAAAATATGAGAGAATCTAAACGCCACAGAGTTGATGAGATTACAACAATTCAACCATCTGTTATAAATACCCCATGGAGGATTGAGCGAAGGATTGGAAAAAAGATGAATGACTAACATAGAGTCGCTTTCTAGCCAAAGACAATACCAACCCTTGTCATGAGCAAATTCAGTAGCTAACGTAGCTGCCATAATCTCAGCAAAGTAGGCAGTGTTAATGCCTAAAGAAAGACCGAAAGCACCTAAAAAGATCCCGTGTAATCTCAAAAAACACCACCACAAATTGAGCTACCTGGATTACCTTTAGATAAACCATCAATGAAAACATTCAAGAATGCAATAACACGAATTTCTCATATCAGATTACTACTAACCTACCATAAATTAAAAATAAAATAAATGAAACAAAGTATCCTTAATTCCAAAAACCAAACGGAAGATAAAAAAATCAATGAAAACATTCTTAAAATTTCTTTAATAAATAAATAAAGATCATTTGAAGGCTTAAACAGCAAAATTGGACCAAAATCTGGCCATATGTGTAACAAAGCCACAAATTCTATAGAACTTGTTCAAAATTTTACCCCACCCGTAAAAGATAGAGGGGGGGCACGAAACGAAAATTAATTTTTTTAATCTCTTGAACTCAAATGGTCAGTAAACTAAAACTGTTTGAAGAACTTGGAAACAGTATAAAATTTTGTTTTGAGACTCAATTTCATATTTAATCTAATTGAAACCTTTAATTCGAACATACCCACTCCTTGCTTCGACCGAGAATAATCATTAAACTTTTAAACCTCTTTATTTATTCTTCTTTTTGACAGAAATATCTAAAAAAAATATTGATTTTGACTTTTGTGACGAATATATGTACTTTTATTTTCCTATTGTGAATAAAGCAGTTTCCCTTTTCTTGTTTTATTTTGATTCTCTTCATTTTGGGTTACATCAATAATGCCAGCCTACAATTGTTCTTCATGCCTGTTAAAAATTCAACAAGAATAGTATCAATTAATATTTTCAGGCTTTATCGGGCCCTTTGAATACGAATTCACCTG
The DNA here is from genome assembly GCA_029633175.1 of Citrus glauca. Taxonomy (NCBI): domain Eukaryota; kingdom Viridiplantae; phylum Streptophyta; class Magnoliopsida; order Sapindales; family Rutaceae; genus Citrus; species Citrus glauca. Next base: position 27,531,194 of record JAQOOD010000008.1, read on the forward strand.
CAAAGAAAAAGACTATATTCTCAGGATTTTATCAGAGTCTTCTTTTTTTTGTCTTTTGCATTTTGAAAAAGTTCTTCTTTGTTAGATAAGCAAACTATTTATTGATGGTATGTGACCTCAGACATTCAAGCATTCAAACAAGTGAGAGGAATCGATACAGAAACTTCTGCTTGTATGTGATATACTGGCCTTGAAATGACTGTTGGGACAGAATAACCTACCACTTCAATTTATTTATAAGTAATGTTATATTTGGTTATTTAGAAATATTTGGGATTTGTTTGAAATTTATGTTAGAAGGCTCAAAAATAATTTTTAAAATTAAAAGTTAACTTTACTGTTTGATAAATTTTCTTAAAAATCACTTTTGACAAAGTAATTGTATACTATATTATAATTGATTTTGAAAAGCGAGGAGAGAGTAATTTTTCAAAATTTAATTTTGAGAATCAATTTTTTGTTTAATATAATTTCATATATATCCCTACATATTTTACTGTGAACCCAAAATTATCCTTAATTAGGTAAGAAATAAATTAGAAAATTTAAGATCATTATTATTTTGATTTTTTTTCACGCACTCTTTTTACCGCAATTCTTCTTTGTCCCATTACCTCTACCATCAAAACTTCTCTAGTACTGCAAATAAGATCACAACTTAGGTTAATATAGTAAATCCACTACAATTTAATACTCAGATAAGTTAATAAACTCTATTATATAATAATTTTACATAGTCCCTACTTGGGCTAAAGGTCTAAATTAATGATTTCCATAAACTACTAAGATAATTTTTTTTCTTGAAATTCTTATGCAACTATGTAGTCTCATTCAAATCATGAATTTATAATTTGTTAAAATTAAAAATATAATTGTTATGATATTTAATTAAACAAAATTTGATGGTTGTGAAGAGAAGAGGATATAAATGCTTCTTATCTCCAAATTCCAACGGCTTTCAACTTTAACCAATTAACTTTAATTAATCAGTCAAAATATTTTTTTCACCTTCTTTTCTTGTACCCTCAAAATACAAAGCGCAGGTGGCTTGTTATTTGATCAATTCTGGCATCTCTTCTCCTATATAATAAATATCGGCAATAGAAATCAAATTAGCAGAGCCAGATAGGAGCTAGTGAGTGAAGAAGAAGAATGTTATTTTGCATTTCAGCAATTAATACAATGCACTGGTTCCACTATTTATCTAAAACCCAGAACGGATCCGATGTACTTGAAAACATGTGAAGTAATTAATGAGTTCAATTTGGTTTCAAGCAGTGCTTGACAACTGAGTCAATTTACTGGTTATTATATTGTTATATCATGCATTTTTCTTTCAATTTATTTGTATGCACCCTCCTATCTGGCATCTCTTCTCCTATATAATAAATATCGGCAGTAGAAATCAAATTAGCAGAGCCAGATAGGAGCTAGTGAGTGATTAAGCGAACTGAAACGTTGAACAGCCAGCTAGGAATTACAAGTAAAAATAAAAATAATTTGTTTACATGGTACTCTGTTATATTCAGCTGAACAATCTACTCTGACTGTTAAAACTCAATTTGTTTTTTGGGTTTCAGGTTCCAGCATACTCTCTGTTCAGCCCATCCAAGCTATATAGATACACACACATTCAGGATTCCAGTAAGTGCTTCTGCTTAAAACCCTTTTATGATTCACCCATGCCATTGCTAAATCTCTGATTGACGTGAATTTAAAAATGAAAATTTCTAAAACTTGTTTATAGAATTTGATGGTTGATGATGATCTTTTATCAAGTTAATATTTGCCGTCGTATCACTTAAAGTTATGATAAATATATTTTCAATAAATTATTGTATTGGATCCTTGGTTACGCAGAGAACCAATTCGTAACTTGTTCTATTGAAGCTCAAAGCTAAGACCTGAGTCTTAGGAAAGTCGTTTTTACTACTGGAGCGACCTTAGCAATTAATTATTGTATTTGATCCTTGGTTACCAAGAGAATTTATTCGGAACTTGTTCTATTGAAGCTCGAACGTAAGACCTGAGCCCTAAGAAAGTGAGCTAGACCTTAGCTTCAATTCTCAGTTTTTTGTTCTATACATCACTCTGTTCTGACTAGTATCATTCTGTCGATTCACGCATATGACACAATTTTACTCTGATCAATGTTGTTGGGTGACTTCACTATTCCGATAGATGTTCTGTCAAGTCCCATGGAAGTGAGATGAATCCATTATATATTTTGTCTTGTCCCTCCAAGTACTGAAAGTGCTAGTCTCTTTTCTGCCATCTGTACTTTATGTGTATCATGATTGTATGGTTGTAGCAGAAGCCCATACGAGCTCATAAGATGTATACTTTACTGAGATGATAATGAACATGAAATTAACAGGGAACATTTGGCCGAGGATATGGCGGCGTCGAAAGCGACAGAGGCGATGATTGGGACATTGATAGAGAAAGTGTTTTCTGCTTTGCTGACTCAAGCTCAGTACGCACTTGATTTTAAAGATCAGCTGGAGGCAATGAAGACAAAGCTTGAGCTAATGACTGCCTTCATCTCCTCCACTGACAAGCAGAAAACTCGGGGGGAGTTCATGCAGAAGATCTTGCCTAACCTGAGAAAAATAATTTATGAAGCTGATGACATAATGACGGATTGCCAAATTAGAGATGAATATCGGAAAGATGGGTTTTGCCACAGGTTCTCAGTTCGTGACTTGTTTTTCATATACCAAACAGGCAAGGATTTAAAGCATATCAATTCACGGATTGAGAAAATGGAGTCTAGCTTGGGGGTGTATGGAAGAACAGAACAGCCAATCATCCAGCAGGGGCCTAATAATTCATCATACCAAATATTTAAATATTCCCCAAAGGACCAGGAACCATCTGAAATAATCGGTTTGGAGAAGGACTTGGAAAAGATTAAAGGGTGGATCCTTAGCAGTAATGAGAAGCTTCAGCAAATCGGTATTGTGGGTATGGGTGGTTTAGGCAAAACCACCATTTCCCAAAAGATATTCAATGATAGAGAGATGGTTGCATACTTTGAGAAGAGGATATGGGTGCCAGTTTCTCAGAATTTCAGCGAGGAACGAGTCATGAGGGCCATGTTGAAACAGCTGGGAGAGGATGAATCGGGAATTGAAGAAAGTCATTTGCTGCACAAAATTCAACAGAGGCTCAGTGACAAGACCTGTCTCATTGTAATGGATGATGTGTGGAGAATGAATCTAGATTGGTGGAAGAATTTATATCCGACTGAAAAAAGATGCTTCGTTATCATCACATCTAGAAATGAAACCGTTGTCAACAGTATGGGAGTTGATGAGTCAAGAATTCATCGCCCAAAAATTTTAAATGAAGAGGAGAGTTGGTCATTACTCAGCAAGCATGCATTTTTAACGAGCAAGGGAAAATGCCCCAATAAGGAGTTTGAAAAAAAAGGTAGAGAGATCTTGAAGAAATGCGGGGGACTACCGCTGGCAATCAAGACAATAGGAGGCTTGCTTGCTCCAAAAGTCCATTCCCTTAGTGAGTGGAATAAAATCAATGATGATTTTCATCTATATTTGACAACCGAAAGAGAGAACAATTCGGTGGTGGCTTCTCTACGACTGAGCTATGATGAACTCCCCACACATCTAAAGCAGTGCCTCTTGTGTTTCTCTGTTTATCCCGACGACTTTGATATAAGTGGTGAACAGATGGTACATTGGTGGGTGGGAGAAGGACTCATCCGTGGTAGGGACAATCGGACTGCTACGGAATTAGGCTTTGATTATCTTTCAGAGCTAGTAAGCAGATGCTTGGTTGAAGTTGTGCATCGAAGAGGCTATGATGGCAGGGTCTATAGTTGCAAGATGCACGATCTGGTCAGGGAGATGACCATTCAGATTGCAAAAGATGAGGCTTTTTGCAGCTTTGATGAACAAGGCAGGCAGAAATTGACACAAGACTCGCGATGGTTCGGTTTCAACAGTGACATGGATCCAAAATCCCTGAAAAAAAGTTCAAGGCTCAGGGCATTGATACTGCAATCAAGCACTCCAGTTTCCCTTTGGAATGTGAAATCGCTCATGTCGCTGAGGGTGCTGGATTTCTCATACTGTAAGCTTGATCTAATTAATGTTGAGGATCTATTGGATAAGATCTCTTCACTTAAACGCCTAGCATGTCTCAACTTAAGCGGAGTTGCAGGCAATATTGAGCTCCCATCTTCAATTCAAAATCTTCGTAATCTCCAAATACTTGTTCTGAGGAGGTGCACCAAACTACATCCATCAATTACTTGTTTGAAGAAGTTGATCATCTTGGACCTCGGATCTTGTCCTCTCCAGTATCTACCTCGTGGACTCGAGAAGCTAATTTATCTCCAGGAGCTGTCTGGATTTCGGGTGGCGAGTCAGTCTAACACACAAGGCTGTCGACTTAACGCCCTGCTGGGACTGAAGCAGCTAAGAGTTCTACGAACGTCCATAAATAATGAGAGTGAAATCTCGGAAGATGAATGGAATGTCTTATCACAGCTCGAGAAACTCAAAGTTTTAGCTATTGATGCCGAGGATTGCAAAGAAAAACATGTATCACAGATGCTGGATAGGCTTTTGCCTCCCCCGAGCCTTCAGGAGCTTTACCTCAGGCGATATCGCCACGAAATTCTGCCAAAATGGATTAATCTTAAGCACCTCTCAAGCCTGCAATATCTCTGTCTTGAGGATGGAGACATCAGCAACTTCGAAATCAGTTCTGAATCTGATCAGGATAGCAATGGCACCACATGGGTCCTTGAGGGTCTATGTTTAAAGTTCATGCCAAACTTAATTCTTGATTGGAATGTTTTGCTCAAGGATATGCCTATACTACGTTATGCAGAGGTTAGCCGTTGCTTCAATCTGAAAAATACCCCTTTTCCTCTTGACAAGCCGGCTGTCTGGAAGAAGAATCAAGATTGAGAAATCAGAATGTATGGTACACTGCTACTTTCATTAATTATTCTAGCCACTTGTGATAAAATAAGAGCATGACATGTATTATTGTTGGATCTTCTTGAGGTATGTATTCAATTTGTCTGTTACTCGAGTGTCATGAATATTCGAACTCGGCCAGTGTTACTCTATTAAGTTTTCAATAATATTGGACATCCCAACATTTGAATCTTTAACTTAAATCCAAATACCATTCATTTAGTAGATAATATAATTTATAACTTTTAAAATTATTTAACTATCGTTCAATAAATTATTTAACTACCATTCAATAGATGAACATTATATTAGTGTTATATCAATTGAAACTTAAATTAGGACTTGAATATTGGGATACAAAAATTTCCTCTTGACCTTTTTTATTTTTTATTCTTTCAAATCATTGTGCAAATGAAAAAAAAAAAAACTCAAACTACTTGCAAGTTACATATATTATCAAAATTCGAAAAAAATCAACAACCAAATAAGAGATAAAATCATAAACTATGTAATACTTCCGGAAGACACCATGCAAAACCCATATGAAGTACTGCAAAGGCCACACAAAGTAATAGGATTTAAATTCGGCATTGAATTGAACTTTTTGCTAACATTTTAGAAATATAATTGATAGTCTTTAGATAAAAATCTAAAACTAATTAAATCTTAACCAAATATTATTGTACATGCATTTGTGATAGAAGATTATGAAGAATTGATGAGTTCCGGTCTTTGTCTTTTAATGTCATTTATAATTTTCCATTGAGGTTACAATTGTAAATTTAAAAGAGGGGTTTTATCATGATTTTGAGAGTTGTAAACAGCACCGCTCGCAAAGCAAAGCTAAAGAGGGGCTTGATTGTTTTTTTGACTTAATGACTTAATTAACTTAAATTTAATCAATTAAGTCATTAAGTCCATTTATTTTTTCAACTTAACGAAATTTTCAATCATTAAATCATTAAGCTATTAAACCAATTTTTTTAACTTTTTACAAAATCTAAAAAATCTTAATGATATCATTAAAAGCTATTCTCCAAAATATCCCAATTTAATTAATCGATTTTCTTCCTTACTTGAATAAAATTTAATAATTAACATTATTATCCATCTCTATAACTTGTGTTGATATAATGATAGAATATTATTATTTTATCTTTTTTATTTTATTCAAATTAACATTATTATCTTCATAATTTTATGAACAATATAAAAACATTGTAAATTACAATAAAATCAATTAACCCGTACTAATTAAAAATATTAAATAATTGTATTCAATTGAGCATGATTTTTTTGTGTTCATAATATATTATTTATTTTCATTATTTAATATGTTGATTATTTATTTCACATTTCTAATTTATAAGGATACAAATGAAAAAAATAATAGTTTTCGGATTTTTCAGTTAAAAATATTTTAATACTTATTTTAACAATTTTTAAAATATATTATTTAAATTCAGACATTCAACTTTATTTATAATTTGGACAACTTCAAGTGTATTCAAATATTATTTAAAAAAAAGCCACCGAATTGTTAGAGATGTCCACTTCTCTCGAAAGGTATTGGGGGTGTTGAATTTGATTGGTGGCTAAAAATCTGCCTTTTTTTCCTCTCTTTTTTTTCTTCATAGTAAAAGTAAGCAAATAAAGATGGAATGAAGGTGCTAAAGACTGCCACACAAAATATTGACTAGCCTGATTAGGCTGATTTCAATTGCATGCTACAGCATGATGCATCCCTTTCCATTATTGGTTATTGTTTTCAACTGATTTTGAGATGAGTAAATCCAAAACCAATCTAAGACAATGAATTTATTATTTTGGGGAAGACGGGGTACCTCACTGGTTTGCTGCGTGGGACGTGGGGTATCCTAGGTCTGATGAGGTGAGAAGGAGGGAGTGAGAGACGGCGATGGTGGAAGGTCAGCGACACACAAGATATTCTTTAAAGTGGGTTTCATTCCTGCAAAACAGTGAAAGAAGGGTTAGAGGTGAAGCCGGGGGGTACCCCTGGCGTTCACACTCCGACGCTCAAGTTAGCAAACTCGAGCTTTTTAGGTGAAGAGAGCTAGCAAGCTCTCTGTAAATTAGGGTTTAAGGAGGGAGAGAACCTGGTTTTTGAAGTGGGAGTGTGAATGGAGAATAATGGTGGAAGGAGAAAAAGCTTGTGTGGAGAAGCTTGTGGAGAGTAAACCCTAGGTGTCTTTGTATATGGTGTACCTCCCTGCCACGTGGCGTACCCTCTTTGGCTCACGTTCCTTTGCTGCTTTCATGATTTTTGGGCCGTTATATGCATGCCCGCGGCATATCTCATCATTCGGAGACGTGGCGCGCGCTGGTGAGTGGTCCCGGGGTACCTCTGCAGCAATTGTCGGGTAGGCGGTTGGGGACCACTGTCCTTGGTGTAATATTCTGCACTGTGGCAGGCGGCTGTCCCCCCTTTTGGGTATCGTTTTTGATTCCGTTTTCTGACAAAATCAAAGGAAATCTTTTAGGAGGCGGAGACGTTGCTCATGGCAGATATTTTGGAGGATTCTCTTACATCGTTTCGTAGGATATCCCAAGGTACGGGGGTACCCCTTATTACTTGGGGTACCCCTTGCTACTTAGGGTATACATTTATACTTAGGATATCTCTTCTCATCCAGTATACCTTATTTTATTCCCCTTACTACTGAGGGTACCCCTTTATACTTAGGGTACCCCTTCCCATATAGAGTACCTTATTTTATGCGAGGTATCCCAATTCACGTGGAGTACCTTCATTCGTTCTGGACTCGCTTCTTTAGTCGACACGTGGCACTTTTACTGTTCATCATATTTTTCCCTCAAACAGTTATTATTAGCATGCTATGTTTATTCCCTACTACAACTTTGATTAAGTATATTATTATTAGCATCGTCTCTTTATGGGAAGAAGAATCAATTCTCCGCTCACTTTTAGAGCATTGATTTTTACCCATCATTTTTCTTTATTTTGCATTAGAATTTCATTTGACAGGATAGCGAATTTGGGTTTGTTCTTCAGGGATTAGGATTCTCTCTTCTTTTTTTTTTCAATCTCTCTTAGTCCTTCAATATTTATAAATTTATTTCTAAATAAAGTGAAAAAATTGGCTTAATTGACAATATGAAATTTTAAAATTCAATTTTAACCACTTATTTCACTTGAAGAGATTAGGGGGAAAAAATATTAAAAGAAGGTCCTTGTCCGTTCTTAAAAGTCAAATTAAAACTCATAATGATGGTGTTGCATGCTACTTACTATTATGTTAAACAAATTTTTCTATTAGAAGGATTGATTACGAACTAGAATTTAGTATTGTTTATTTTTTAATGCAAAATGTATATTTAAATTAATATAGCATACGATGAGTCATGCTTAATTGCTGATGTTCGTATTTTAAAATTATCTGGATGGAGTTTAAAGATTAAAAAAAAAGAAGATATAAACTTCGATACACTAAAGACAGAAACAGTACATTATAGTTCGTATTTCTCTTATCTTTTAACTTTGTATTTTAAATTCATCTGAACATCAGTACCTAAGCACCAAGTTACATATTATATAATAAACAGACACTAGGCCAGATGATTACTAATATTACTATTTTCATTGTTACCGAGTGTTAAGCATTCCCACTTTACCCATGTACGTATTTGAATAGGGAAACAAAAACTTGTGAGTGCTTAGTTGTTCGATTTGTAAAATTTTTTATGAGAGTATGTACTGAAGTATAAGGTTCCAATCTCCTTCGTATTACTGTGAAAGATGTTGGATTATGATCTAGTAATTAAAGAATAAATAAATGTAAAATAAAGAGATGAAAATGGATGTAGTAAAAGAAATTATCTATGGGTAATTTGTTACTAATTGCGGTTCAATAAATAACAAAGGACACATAAATAGAAATAAAAACACAAAATATAGAGATATTCATCTCATTCAACCATGATGTTTTTCCTTTTATTATATTCACTTTCAGATGTAAAAATATAGAGTATAAAGTCCTCCGAAGAGACCAAACCGAACCAATGATTCGGTTTGGTGCGGTTTGGTTTAAAAAATTAATAAACATTGATTGGTTCATATTAGAGGTGTGTTTATTTGTAGGATTAGGGAATCGGAATTTGAAATGAGAATGATTGTTAGTGTTTTTTTGTTAAAGTATAAATGGGAATGAAAATGAAATATAAGAGATCTATACGTTTTTTAAATTAAGAAAATTTTGGGAATCAAGTCCCTATTCCTTAAATTTTTTATTTTACTTCTATTAAATTTTTTTATTTTCAGATTATCCTTAACTAATTTTTGTCATTTGCAAATAGGTCCTAAATTATTTATTATTAGTAAGATAATAGTAGTAGTAGTAGTAGTAATATGTCATCATCATCATCATTATTATTTATTAATGTCATTATTATTATTAAAATTTATTTATTATTTTGATCATTGTTGTTGTTGTTGTTATTTTTATTTTTATTAAAATTATTATTATTATTGTTATTAATAATTATTATATTGAATGATAATAATCATAATCACAATTATTCTAATAAATAATGATAACAATCAACTTAGGTTATTTTAATAACTTATAATAATCTATTTTGATTGCAAGATAAAATAAACGCATCAATAATAATACAACTCATTTGTATTCCAATTCCTATGAGTAAAGTAAAAAAATTATTTTGATTCCCATTTAACATTCTAATTCCATCCATTTGAATTAAGGATTCGTAATATATATATATATCAAAAGCTGAAAAAAATCACAAAATACAAAATGAATTAACTTTAAAAAACTAAAAAAACGAAACCGAATTACGAATTAATGCTACGTTTACTTGTCTAGAATTTGAATGAGTTGGAATCGGAATGAAGAATGAGAATAAGAATAAATTATTTACTTATGGTTCATTTATTTCCCGGATTTGAGAATCGGAATCCGGAATCAGAACGATTGACAACGTTTACTTCACAAAAATGGAGTAAGAACTAGAATCGGAATTGTGGGGCCCACCACTATTTGGGAATGGAGAATAAGAGATTGCTTCCCATGGGCGAAGGTGGTAATCAATCTCCCATTCCCTAGAGTTCCCATTTTGCCGCCATTCGCATTCAAATTTTCCTAAAATGGAAGCTTTGAGGAAGTACTTAGATTCTAGTGGTGTTCTTGATGCTCTCACCAAAGGTTTCCATTCCTCTCTTTCATCTTCTCTTTTTTCGTTTTATTATTTTTTTATTTTTATTTCAACTGAATTTTAATTTCTGTTTCATTTTGTTGTCGTTGTTGTTGTTGCTTCCAGTTCTTGTTGCATTGTATGAGCAAAATGACAAGCCTTCTTCTGCTCTTGAGTAAGTTCATATAATTCTTTTCTTCTTTCAAATGGGATCATTTAATTGGCTGAAAAATTGGGTTTTCCTATTTTGTTTATTTGTTTTGGTGGGTAGTTTTGTTCAACAGAAATTAGTAGCTCCTAGTGTATCTGAATATGAGAAGCTGCAAGCTGAAATGTCAGATTTGCAATTGAAATATAATGAGCTTTTGGCTGCACATCAGGAAAATTACAAAGGGTGATTTTTTATTTTTGGATATGTTGATATGAAGAAAACTTCATCTGTTAAACCAAATGTGTGGTATTGTTTGGGTCACTGCTGTTGGTGGAATGAAACTAAATGCCCATTTGCTGCATTTTATATGTGCCATTTGATTAAAGAGCGAAAGAAAGTTAAATAAAACATGAGCTTCAAATACTTTATTTTTTTCATTTCAGCTTTTCCTCTGTCCTGATTTTGTTGCATAATATAGACATTTGAGACAAAGATCTGAGTCTAATATTTTGGGGAATAGGTTGAGCTTTCTAATAGATTGCTTAAATGTAGTTTGAGCTCATCTCATCGCTGCTGCTTATCAGGCTTTAGCTGTGTTAAACACATCATCTTTCCTGTAAAATAAGTGCTATTGTCCCAGCGTGGGCCCTGTTTATTCATCTTTCCTATTTGATTGTGATTTTGAAGATCGTTTCCTCCTTGATCACCTTATGATTCTTAGCTATTTGTCAGTAACATTTCTAGTCTTAGTTGCTGGCTTCTTGCCTAAAGAAAAACCACTGATCTATGTTTCCTACATATTTGTTGATCACGTGACCAAAGGATAGAATCAGCAGATTCTTCTGGCTGCCCCTTTTGACTTCAGTATTCTTGCACGAAAAATGTAATGACATACTCTGGTCATTGTTGAAAACTTCCAACTGGTAGAGGAAATCCATAACAGACTCAGCATTTTGGAGTTCCAAAAATGTTTGCCTTTTTAATGTCATTCGCCAAATTACTTTGGTCATCCATTTTTTTTCCTTTCTTGCTCCATTTTAGATGTATTGTATCAATCATCCTTTGCCATGGCCAGAGAGCAAAAAATGGTTTTATTCAAACACTTCATTATAATAAATTCATGCTAGATAACGTCCAAAGTTTTCATATAAAGGGAAATAGATGCCAGAAGAGACTTCTCATCTTCCAGTCTAGTTTTATTCTTTCAAGTTTACATTTTTCTTCTTTTTCCCCCCTTATTGTCCTGTATAGTAATGAAATCCAGACATAGATATCCTATGTGATGATTCACCTGGAACTGACTAACTTGAATAATTTTTCTTCTTCTTCTTCCAATGTTGTTTTTTTCCCAATGAGCATAATGTTAAGCAAACATTTATATACTGTTTTCAACTGATTTTGGGATGAGTAAATCCAAAACAAATCTAAGACAATGAATTTATTATTTTGGGGAAGACGGGGTATCTCACTGGTTTGCTGCGTGGGACATGGGGTATCCTAGGTCTGATAAGGTGAAAAGGAGGGAGTGAGAGACGGCGATGGTGGAAGGTCAGCGACACACAAGATATTCTTTGAAGTGGGTTTCATTCCTGCAAAACAGTTAAAGGAGGGTTAGAGGTGAAGCGGGGGGGTACCCCTGGCGTTCACACTCCGACGCTCAAGTTAGCAAACTCGAGCTTTTCAGGTGAAGAGAGCTAGCAAGATCTCTGTAAATTAGGGTTTAAAGATGGAGAGAACCTGGTTTTTGGAGTGGGAGTGTGAATGGCGAAAATTGGAGGAAGGAGAAAAGCTTGTGTGGAGAAGCTTGTGGAGAGTAAACCATAGGTGTCTTTATATATGGTATACCTCCCTGCCACGTGGCGTACCCTCTTTGGCTCACGTCTTTCTCCTGCTTTTATGATTTTTGGGCCGTTATATACATGCCTGCGGCGTATCTCGTCATTTGGAGGCGTGGCGCGCGCTGGTGAGTGGTCCCGGGGTACCTCTGCAACAGTTGTCAGGTAGGCGGTTTGGGGACCATTGTTCTTGGTGTAATATTCTGCATTGTGGCAGACGGTTGTCCCCCCTTTTGCGTATCGTTTTTGATTCCGTTTTCTGACAAAATCAAAGGAAATCTTTTAGGAGGCGGAGACGTTGCTCATGGCGGATATTTTGGAGGATTCTTTTACACCGTTTCGTAGGATATCCCAAGATACGAGCGGTACCCCTCTCGGCTTGAGGTACCCCTTGCTACTTAGGGTACCCCTTTATACTTAGGGTACTCCTTCCCATATGGAGTACCTTATTTTATGCGGGGTATCCCAATTCACATGGAGTACCTTCATTCGTTTTGGACTCGCTTATTTACTCGACACGTGGCACTTTTACTGTTCATCATATTTTTCCCTCAAACAACAACCCCTAGTTTCTTTTTGGCGAGAAATATTTGAGGCAAAAGAAACTCATTGTGTGAGTGACACGTGGCGATTTGACTGGTCCGAGGTTGACTTGCTTAATTTCTTCCCTTGACTATGCTGAGTGTCTTGAAAATTCTCTCTGTCTCTTCGTTTTCCCGCCAATTTTTTTTCTCTTTTTTTTTCTTTTTTTTTTAAAAACCAGCAGTCGTGTCTCTCTCTTTTTTTTTCTTCTTTTTTTATCGGAAAATGGCAGTCGTCTGACATGAATTTTTAAAATTTTGAAAAGTTCCCAGGCACCCCGGAACGTCTCTTCTCGGACTGACGCGTCCTGTCAGGTTCAATTAAAAGCCTGCAGCATGTTGATCTTTATCCCTTCAATTTTGAAAATCCCCAAACAGTTTCTTAAACCTCGTTCCTATTGTTTTTTCTTTCACTCTCTTTTTTCTCTCATTCTTCTTCCCTACCCGTTCGTTTCTCTCTCTCTCGGCCAGTGCTGTCCTCTTCCTTTTTCTCTTTTTCTTCCTTCATTTTCCTCTCTTTTTTTCTCTTTTCCTTTCTTCTTGGTCGGGTCGGCTTGGAGTGTTTTTCCTGCGTGATTTGCGGCTGTTGCAGTGGCGGTTTCAAGCTCCAGATCCGGCAATTTCGGGCGTGTTTCCGGCGGTTTTTTAGAGCCGTTCCAACCACGGTAATCCCCTCTCTCTTTCTCTTTTTCTTCCTTCTTTTTCTTCCTTCTTTTCTTTCTTTCTTTTTCTTCCTTTCTCCTTGTTTTCGGACGGCATTTTCTGGGCGTTTGCGGTGCTCCGACGGCGGTTTTTGCGGTGGCCTTCGGGTCGGCTGGTCTCGGCTTCGCTGGTGGCTTCCACGGCGGTCAACTGATGCCGGCGTGGTGGCTGCATCCCTCTCCCTCTTGCGCCGGTTTGCTGTATAACCCGTTCGGTTTTCTCTTTTTTTTGTGGCTTGCTCTTATTTCCGGCGTGAACTGTCGGTGGCGGGGTTCATGGCCGCCGGCCATACGTTCTCGGTCGTTTGTCCGTTTCTCTCTTTTTATATATATATATATGCAAAAAATCGAATCTTTATTATTATTATTATTATTATTATTATTACACTCACTGTTTTCCGTTGCCTGCAGCTTTGTTTCCCTGCAACCACCGATCGGGATCTGCGGCACTGGTGAACAGGAGGTATTATTTCTCGTCTCTCGTCTTTGCGGCGTATTCATAATGGCACCACTTGCTCACTTTGAAAAAATCTTGTTTTTGTTTGTTGGTTTGTTGTTTTGTCTTGTGCTTGTGGTTGGTGTTTGCATTGGATGGTTGATGGGTGGTGGGCGGTTTGTGGTGATGTTGTTGCCGGATGTGTTGTTGGATGTGTGTTGGCGGTTTTGTGGATGTGTGGCTGGGGGATTTGTGTGCGTACTGTTGGCGGTTTGTAAACATGTGGCTGGGGGTTCGTGGGTTTATTATTGGGAGGAAAAGTAGATATGGGTAAAAAACATACAGCACCTGAGAAAAAAAGGCGTAAGGTTGGGGCTAGGAAGGCTAGTAGCCCCCCTGTGGGTTCTCCCTCCATATCTCTATTAGCGAGGGGGATAAATCCTCTTCTGATTCCTCGGGTAGGCGTACCCCTCATTCCGAGCCTCCTCCTTCGGGGGTTACCCCTCGCGTTAGCCCACGCTTACCTCGCAAACGGCCTACCCCCCCACTTAGGGTCAAGGGTAAGTCATCTAAGTCTAAGGCTTCCGCTCCTCCTTCGGGGCAGCCTTCTACGCCTTCTCTTGCCACACCCTCCAAAACTGGCAATCCTTTCTCCTTAGGTATTCGGAGAGCCACTCCGTGCGACCTAGAACAGATTAGGGTGAAGTACAACATCCCCTCGTCTGTCCAACTAAGGGTACCCGATGAGGATGAGCGGCCTGAGCGACCTCGATCTGATGGAATAGCTCTACACATTGATCTTTTCGACCTAGGACTTCGCTTGCCTCTTCAGCCATTTTATATGAGGATGTTTAGTTTCCTGGGTGTAGCTCCTAGGCAACTGTCCCTCCCGGGGTGGAGGACACTCACGGGTCTGCAACTGTTGTGGCTGGAGGTCATGGAGCGCGACATCTCTTTTAGGGAGTTGAGGGGCCTTTACCAATTTAAGAAGCCCAAGGGTCCTGGTGTAGCCTACTTTTCCTCGTGGGGTGAGCTCGGGCATATTGTTGAGGGGAGCCCTGTCCTGAAAAAAGGTTACCGAAAGGGGTGGTTCGTGGCTGATGGTAGCTGGGAGACCAACATTCTAAACGAGACGGGTGATCTCGTGGTGGTTCAAAACGCTTTCACCGTAGACAGTAAGTATATCTCCACTCATAGTTCTTTTACTGTTATCTCCCGCATAAATATCTCGCTTACCTTGGGTTCTCATGGTTTTACAGATGTGACTTGGGCTAAAGGGTCATGCCCAATCTAGGAGGTGGGGGGAGAGGTGAAGGGGTATATGGAGAGATTTCGCAACGCCCAAAGGAGTGGTGATATGCTAGAGGAGAGTAGGCTATGGAAGGCAGGTTTGATTGGCCGAAGTTCTCATCCTGTTTGTGGGGGTACCACATGTACGGCCTGAGTGTTGAGGGGTATCCTATCGTTGTCCACGGGACTAGGGTACCCCATCACCACCACCTCTCGAATTTGCTCCCCTTTCTTTTCATTTCCCGTTTGTGCCTTTAACATTTCCAGTACTTGCTTGGCTGATCACGACTGTTGTGCTATGTGTGCAGCGATGGAGTCATTAGGAGATGCTTTTGACGCCTTCTTCACGGCGATTGTGGGAGGTGCTTCTAGATCCCAGGATTCGGCCGCTCATTCCTCAGTCTCTCGCCCTCCCCGAGCTCCCAGCGGGAAAGGAAAGTCTCAAGGTACCTTGCAGAGTGTGTCGAGGGGTACCCCACGCTCGAAGAAGCGCAAGTTCGGGATGGTGACTGCTTTTCCCGAGGATTTACGCGCGAGTGAGCTGGACCCGGTCTCCAACAAAGACGTTTCCCATTTATCTCGGTGTTTCTACTACTCCGCCGAGAGTGTCACCCCCGAGGTCGCCGAGGAGACAAACAAAATGAGCTTGAGCCAGCGCTACGGCCAAGCATTGAGGGCTACCCAGGAGGTAAGCTTTCTTGGGGTACCCCACAAATTTCCTTAGAAATTTCTTTTCGATTCTATCAACATACATGTGTACTTGACATGTCTCCATGACTCGCAGGCTTCTTATCTCCTCAGCCACTGCCTGCCGGATCTCGACTCTCTCGTTGCTGCTCGATCGGAAGTGGATAAGCTAAAAGGTGAACTCCAAAGCCGCCAATCTCGTTAGGACCAGCTCGGCCAAGAGGTTAAGTCATTACATGAGCGCATCACAGTCCTTTCGGGAGAGAAGGCCCGGGTGGAGAAGGACCGAGCGGAGTTGTAGGCCGCGAACGAGGAGCTACTATCTCGCCAGAAGACAATTGCGCAGGATGCATTTTCGCTTATCATGTCGGAGGTATGGAGTATAGACCCCGAGTTGGAGGTACCCCGTGTGCAAAAGTTTGTCGACAAGGCCACGGTTTTGAAGACAATTGCGGAGAAGAGAAAGCCTTATCAGTTGAGTGCCTCTTCCGGGACATCTGGGGTACCCCATGATATTCAGCCACTGCCCGATTCGGATGTTCCTACATCGGTTGTACCTATCCCGGGAACCTCCGAGTCTTCTGCTGGCAGCCTTCCGGAGACAGACGCGGGTGATGATGCCCCCTTGGGCATAGGCTTCGCTAACTATATTGTCGCTTTTTGGAGCTATCCATACTTTGACACTGAAGCTTTACTTCTTTTTCTTTGGTTTTGATGGGATGTTTGTACTGTTGATGACTCTCTTTTGCTTTGATACTATACTATCTGGATTTTCTGATATCTTGCATGCTTGTTATTTGGCAATTGGATGTTTTGGCTAGATGGCTAACCTTTTAGGGTACCTCTTTGTTTTTGTTGCTTTCTGAAATGGGGTATCCCTTGCTTTTTCTGAAAGGGGGTTCCCCTTGCTTTTATTAAATGGGGTACTCCTCTGAACGTCCAACATTAGGCGCTTATTTTCGGAAATAGGGTAACCTCAGTACCTTATATTGATTGGCGAATCCGGTGATTAGTTTTCTTACTAATATGGCGAATCTTCTCTTGAATTGGTGATTAAAACTTCGGCGCAGATTGCTTACCCCTTACTTGGCTCAAGTAAGAGGACGGAGGTATGAGTGTTAGTATACTTAAGCGAACCTCATGACGCTAGGGTATGCCGATTTTTTCACTCGCGGGTCTTCTTTGACCCTTCCCTCTCTTCACAATTTTTCAAATAGTTTACCCCCACTCTGCCGAGTGAGAGGATGGAGGTATGAGTGTTAGTATACCTAAGCGAACCTCATGACGCTAGGGTATGCCGGTTTTTTCACTCGCGGGTTTTCTTTGACCCTTCCCTCGCTTCACAATTTTTCAGATTGGCGAATGGCGAATGGCGAAAGTTACGTATATCTGGATGCTAATGTATCTCAATGGCGCTAAACGAATATAATCTGCGTGCTACGACCGAAATGGCGAAACTGGAGAAAGAATCCTCTTCCTTTTTGTTGTAAATAGAAATTGTGTTCATAAATAACGAAAGCATAGATCAGTACATGACTTAGCTTTGTTACCCTGAGGAGAATGAAAAACAACAAGGTCTCCTACCCCTTTTCATTTGGAAATTAAAGAAACTCAAAAGACGCAACAGGCCTTCATAAGGCATTTGGGGTACCCCATTTGATCTGTCACCAGGAACACTGAAAAAAGTATAGAAGAAGACAAAAGACTAAAGGTTTAGACACTGCCCTTTAGTAGTATTTCCGAAGTATTGCGGCGTTCTAGGGGTGCCTTACAATTGTGCCATCCATGTGGAGCAACCTATATGCGCCTGTCCCAATGGGCTTATCAATGCGGTAAGGTCCTTCCCAATTTGCTCCGAAAGCGCCTTCGCAGGGTACCCTTGTATTTTGAGTTACCCTTCTTAGGACCAAGTCTCCTCTCTTAAAGGACCGAGGGCGTACCTTCTTTTCATATAGACCCGCGATGCGATGTTGATATATGACGATGCTCAATTCTGCTCTAGCCCTTCTCTCGGCTACCAAATCAAGATTGACAGCTACCAAAGAGATGTTCTCGGTTTCATCAAAGTATTCGACCCTGTGAGAGGGTATCCCAATCTCGGCTGGAATTACGGCATCTACACCGAAGGCAAGAGAAAAAGGGGTCTCCCTGGTAGAAGTGTTTTGTATAGTTCGGTAGGCCCATAGAACTCCAGGTAGCTCGTTTACCCATGCTCCCTTTCTCTCCTCTAGTTTCTTCTTCATGATGCCTTTGATGATCTTGTTAACGGCCTCAACTTGCCCATTAGATTGGGGATGGGCGGGTGTAGCAAATCGGTTGGCTATCCCCAACTCCGAGCAAAAGTTTCGAAACTTTTCATTATCAAATTGCTTGCCGTTATCGCTGATGATTGCATGGGGTATCCCAAATCTACAAATGAGGTTTTTCCAAATGAACTCCGTAGTCTTCCTCTCCGTAATGCTTGTCAACGGCTCCTCCTCTGCCCATTTTGTAAAATAATCCACCGCCACGATTGCATACTTGGCTTGCCCCTTTTCGGTGGGTAATGGGCCAATGAGATCCACTCCCCATATGGCAAATGGCAAAGGGCCAAGGGGAGGATATGACTGTTAGCTTCTCCAGAGGTAGGTGGGTACCTTGGCGAACCTCTGGCATTTATCGCAGCTTCGCACCATATTCTTGGCATCCTCCCTCATGGTTGGCCAGTAGTACCCCTGTCGGAGAGCTTTTTGTGCTAGTGATTGCGCTCCATAGTGATTACCGCAAATCCCCTCATGTATTTCTTTCATGACATACTCGGCCTCGTCGCCCCCCAAGCATCGAAGATAAGGGAGAGTAAACCCTCTTCTATATAGGGTATCCCGGATCAGGCAATACCGTGCGGCCTTATACTTTAGCCTTCTTGCTTCAATTTTATCCGAGGGGAGGCCTCCATCTTTGAGGCACCTCGTAATAGGCTCCATCTACAGTACCGCATTGGACAGTGATCCTCCTTCCGACGGCTCGGTGAGGCCAAAGCTGGGTGCGGGTAGGTGTTCGGTGGTGATGGGTCCGAATGACTGGGCTACCCCAAGGGACGCCATTTTTGCCAGGGTGTCGGCCTCGCTGTTCTCAAGTCGGGGTACCCTTTCTACCTTAACCTCGCAAAACTGGGACATCAGCTCCCTGGTTTTCACGAGGTACCCTTTCAGTTCTTAGAAGGCCTCCTCGCAGTCGGGAGTCCATTGGAACTTTTTTCCAGTCTTCAAGGCTTTGAAAAACGGCTTACACCAATCGGTAGCCTTGGAAATGAAGCGGCTCAGGGCAGCTACCCGGCCTGCCAAGCTTTGAACTTCCTTGATGGTGCTTGGTGATTTCATATCAAGAACTGCCCGGATCTTATCGAGGTTGGCTTCAATCCCTCGTTGTTGTACCATGAACCCAAGAAACTTGCCCGAGGTAACCCCGAATGCACACTTTTCTGGATTGAGCAGCATTCAGTGTCTCCTTAAAACGGTGAAGGTATCCATGAGGTGCCTTAGGTGCTCCCCCGCACGCACCAATTTAGTGATCATATCGTCGATGTAGACCTCCATGGTGCGCCCAATCTACTCCTTGAAAATTTTGTTTACCAGCTGCTGATAGGTAGCCCCAGCATTCTTCAAGCCAAACGGCATCACCTTGTAACAGTATAACCCTCGGTTGGTGATAAACGCTGTTTTCTCTTGATCGGGTTCGTGCATCGGAATTTGATTGTAGCCGGAGAAAGCGTCCATAAAGCTTAACATTTCATGCCCCGCTGTGGCATCAACAAGCTGATCCACCCGGGGAAGTGGGAAGCTGTCCTTGGGGCATGCTTTATTCAAATCGGTGAAGTCCACGCACATGGGCCACTTTCCATTTGATTTTTTGACGAGAACCACGTTGGATACCCAATCAGGGTATACCACCTCCCGTATAAACTTTGCTGCTAAGAGGCGGTCTACCTCTTCTTAATTGTGTCATACCTCTCTTGGTTGAAGGCGCGACGCTTCTGTTTGACTGGCTTATTATGCGGGCTGACATTGAGTTGGTGACAAGAAAGGGCTGGTGGGATACCCGGCATATCCGAATGGGACCAGGCGAATACATCCGGGTACCCACGTAGGAAGGCAATGAACTCCTCCCTTTGTTCCTCCATAAGGCTGGAGCCTACCTTCATGGTCTTTGCTGGGTCGGTAGCACAAATCGGTACTGAGACGAGGTCTTCAGCTGGGGTACCCCATTTGTCACCTTCCGATACGCGGGGATCCAAAGGTGTCTCTACCTCACAATGGAGCTCATCCATCTCCCCTTGGCGTACCCTCGAACTATCCCTGGTAACTTCTTTCTCCACCATTGGTGAAGACTCCAACTGTTTTGGTAGGGGGATCACTTGAGGGGATTTCTTGAGTGTAGCTCTTTGTTGTTTAGCAAGTGCTCTCCTGGAGGGGGTAGGTTTGGATTGGCCGCCGCTGGGGTACCCCTTTACTCCCAAATCAGAAGCTATTTGGTAGGTTACTCACGGAATAACACCCGCGGGCAGATTGTTGGTCTCCCTTGATAGTGATAACTTCTTGGGCGGCTAGGACTTTCATGGCAAGATAATGTATGGATACCACCGCTTTAGTTCCTACTAAAAACGGCCTACCCAATATAATATTGTATGCACCTGGATGATCCACAATCAAAAAGTCAATCATGTGAACAATACGGTGGGGTACCTTACCAAGTGTGACTGGCAGTGTGATGATGCCCTTTGGTATAACCATATCGCCGGTGAAACCAATGAGAGGCGTAGCATATGGAGTGATCTTTGGCGATTCAATTAACAACAGGTCCAAGGCGCTCCTGAAGATGATGTCGACAGAGCTACCGGTGTCCACAAGAGTTCTTGCCACCTTTCCGATGGCAACCTTCAAAGTAATTACAAAGGCGTCATCGTGTCGATACGAGATGCCCTCCGCATCTTTCTCCGTAAAGAGGATCGGTGGGGGATGGTGGGGTATCCTTAGTGTACCCCATTCACTAAAGTTGACTTCTTTGCCCATGTTACTGGTCACCGACAGCGACCTACCATAACCTTTGATAGCCCTCCGAGATTGGCCAGCCAATGTAGGTCCACCCATTATCATCCGCACATACACACCTTTCTTGTGCCCAGGGGGTACCTCTCGTTCAGGACTACCCTCAGCTATCCGCTTGCCCTTATCGTGCTCTGCGATTTTCCGAGCCTCTCTCATGTCAGCGACAAACTCTTTAAGGTACCCACTGAGAATCAAAGATTCGATCTCCTCCCTCAAAGTGAAGCATTCGGCGGTGCTGTGGCCAAAATCCTCATGGAACTCGCAATACTTCAAACTGTGCCTCATGTTGGGGTACTTCCTCATAGGCTTTGGAGGACGGAGGAGGCCACTCTCCCGAATGTGGTAGAAGATCTGGTCCAAAGATCGATTCAATGGGTGAAAAGACTCATGCCGTGGTTTCGGGGGTGGTTCCCGATGATCAGGTAGTGGCGGTCTTGGATGATAGGGTACCCCCGTGGTAAGATGAGGGTTATGCCCTCGTCCGCGTGGGATAACCCGTGGCGGGCTCCGCTGCCGGGGTACCCGCGGTATCGGGGCCTCCACCCTTCTGGGCTTTTCCTTGTCCCTTATGGTGTCAGCCTTCTCTTCTTGGCGCTTCAACTGACATCTCTCGTCTATCTCCACTTGCTGCAACGCCCGAGAACGGGCTTCCCCATACGAAAGCGGACACTTCTTTTGAAAGGAGCGCCACAATTTTCCCAACCGCAAATTCTTCTCGAAATGGGTCAGTGTATGTTGATCTCCGAATGCCCCGGTTCGTAGCACCTCTTGGTGGAAACGAGTCACGTAATCCGCCAAAGGTTCGACTTCCCCTTGCTTGATAAAAGCAAGCTTGGAGGCTACCCTGTCTTGAGAAGAAGTATAGGAAAATTCTTTAGTAAATTCAGACAACAATTGATTTAAGGAAGATATGCCACCCACTTTCAAGGAACGAAACCAAGACTTCGCGGGGCCTGTGAGTGTGTGGGTAAATATCCTGCACATGGCGCCCTCGCCTACTCCCTTGATCAGCATCTGGTCGCGATACAACTCCGCATGCTCCGAGGGGTCAGTGGTACCCGAGTATTGGGGTACCTGTGGCATGGTGAACCCCTCGGGGAGGGCTACCTTCCGAATCTTCATTGTGAACGGTGATTGGTAGGTCAGCAGTCCTGGTGCAGCCGTGAGGTTTTGCCTCTCGGAGAGGAGCTTCACTTGGGCTTCCAAGTGTTCCATTTTTTCCACAATGTCAAGGGGTACCCCTGGCGCACCCAAAAAGGTCGTTGTCACTTGAGAGGCCCTTTTGGCATTTAGTTTCTCACGGAGGTCCTCATGGGAACGCTTTATACGCCTCGTACCCTGGCTGCTACGGGAGTTACAGGAAGCGGTGGAACGCTCGTCGCGGGTACCCAAGGCTCGATATTTGGAGCGAGTACCCGAAGGCCCAGGATTTAGCTTTCTGGACTCGGGTACCCCTTTTTTCACCGCAACTTGGTTGTCCGCTTGAGGTAACGGAGCTTCTGGTGTCACCGGAGGAAAGGAACTTTCCGGTGCTCGAGATCCAACGGCCCAAAGTATGGCATAGGCAAGGTATTCAAAACGCTGGTTCGCGATCGGCTCTTCCTCTTGGCGAACCCCAGTTGATTGCTTGACGCCCTTGCCTTTGTTTATACGAGCTACCCTTCTCGCAGGGTCACTATTGTCACTACCGTTGTCCTCCCTCGTCCTTGCGAGAACCCCCATTAAACCTTCGGGAGGTACATCAGGTGCCATGTGTTAATGCACCCACAACAACCAGCTAGGTAACCACAATGTAGGCTTTTTGCGCGTTTTCCCCACAGACGGCGCCAATTGTTTTCAACTGATTTTGGGATGAGTAAATCCAAAACCAATTTAAGACAATGAATTTATTATTTTGGGGAAGACGGGGTACCTCACTGGTTTGCTGCGTGGGATGTGGGGTATCCTAAGTCCGATGAGGTGAGAAGGAGGGAGTGAGAGACGGCAATGGTGGAAGGTCAGCGACACACAAGATATTCTTTGAAGTGGGTTTCGTTCCTGCAAAACAGTGAAAGGAGGGTTAGAGGTGAAGCCAGGGGGGTACCCCTGGCGTTCACACTCCGACGCTCAAGTTAGCAAACTCGAGCTTTTTAGGTGAAGAGAACTAGCAAGCTCACTGTAAATTAGGGTTTAAAGATGGAGAGAACCTGGTTTTTGGAGTGGGAGTGTGAATGGCGAAAATTGGAGGAAGGAGAAAAGCTTGTGTGGAGAAGCTTGTGGAGAGTAAACCCTAGGTGTCTTTATATATGGTATACCTCCCTGCCACGTGGCGTACCCTCTTTGGCTCACGTCCTTCTCCTGCTTTTATGATTTTTAGGCCATTATATACATGCCCGCGGCGTATCTCGTCATTTGGAGGCGTGGCGCGCGCTGGTGAGTGATCCCGGAATACCTCTGCAACAGTTGTCGGGTAGGCGGTTTGGGGACCACTGTTCTTGGTGTAATATTCTGCACTGTGGCAGGCGACTGTCCCCCCTTTTGCGTATCGTTTTTGATTCCGTTTTCTAACAAAATCAAAGGAAATCTTTTAGAACGCGGAGACGTTGCTCATGGCATATATTTTGGAGGATTCTTTTACACCGTTTCGTAGGATATCCCAAGATACGAGGGGTACCCCTCTCGGCTTAGGGTACCCCTTTATACTTAGGATACCCCTTCCCATATAGAGTACCTTATTTTATGCGGGGTATCCCAATTCACGTGGAGTACCTTCATTCGTTCTGGACTCACTTATTTAGTCGACACGTGGCACTTTTACTGTTCATCATATTTTTCCCTCAAACATATACTTTTGCCAAGAAACTAAAGCATGTAGATTTAAGGCGTCACAGTAATATTTAGTGCTGCTTCTCATCCTTCTTGTTTGTATTTACACAAACTATTACTGTCTTTGCCGAAGCACTTCAATTTATTATTTATGGTGTTAAAAAATAATGCATATGTAACTTGAGTTGCCTGACTATTTTCTGTCAGTTAGAGGAACTTAAGAATCCACAGAAAACGGCATCTACCGAAGAGAATAATGATGCTGAGGCGCCAAAGAATGAGCCTTAGAGGTCCTTCTGAAGAACTCGTGTTTTATAATGTTGTAATAACTTGATTTTCTTTTATGGAAAATATGAAATATCAAACGATTGTTCCCAGATTGTTGTACCCACTGAATAGAGTGTGCATTAGAACTTCTGAATGTATATTGGTGTTTCTTCAACATTAACGGATCATTTGTTGAGTTTATGCTATCACATGACATCTGTAATAATATGTAATGTTATTCTTATACTTACAATTGGTATGCTATTCTTTGCTTGTCTGGGGTACACACAAACACACAAAGGAAAAGAAGAATGCGAGTCACATCAATAATTTACCGCTTCAGAAAGCATCGTGCATAACAACATAATCTGCTATGCACCTCAGACTCTTTCTGTGCCCAAAAAATTGATAACCGCATAATCTGCTACAAGAACACAGCAAGAAGTGAAATCAAGACTACAACCGAGCAAATCAAAGCCTGCAAAAACAATCGACTACAATCAAGATCATGGTTCACAGGACTACATAACGGCAAGGTCCCTTGAACTTGAAATGTGAAAGTTATAATCTGCTTACTGCAATTGCTGATGCTGCAAGGCCAGATCTTTCTCTGGGGTCTTTGAGATAATATTTCCCAAGGTAAAGAACCGTAGCACAGTACCATATCGGAGGAAATGCAAACCCCAACAAAAATCTGTCACAGAACTCAAAAACTCGTAAGCAATGGAGTTTCAAAAACCGAAATGAGGACAGAACAATAGTAATCTGAAACTCACAAGAACCATCCAATGCCACAGCCAAAGCAAGACAGAGGCTTGTCGTACTGTCGGGTTGAGTGTCCGTAGTTTCTGGGTCCTAACAGTGAGAAATCACCTTCACCAACCTGAAGTTGCACTGCCACCTCCTTGTTCTCATCAACTCCGTCTGCAATCACAGGAAAAGGTTCAACGTTGGGAAGCTTTATCGACAGGTTAGTTCCGGGAATTTAAAGATTTGTTTGCTAAGAAATCTCAAACCTTGCTTCATCATTTGAACTCCTACAACATTTTTTTCTTGTGGGTGGATTGCCATCACCATTGATTAAGTTTTAATAATGTGACATCTACCAGGTTTTGATCTCAATTAAAAGAAAATAAAAAGTGAAAGAATCCAGAAAAAGGGTAAAGATTTGCAGGCTGTGTGGGCTGACCAAGAAGTGAAGCGGGAATCCGCTCTTGTTTGGAAGAAACGGTTCCCTCTTTTAAACCGCACTAACTGTCATTTTATTTTCGGATTTTCTTCATGTTCCAATCCATAGCCTGGCAGTTTTGTTTTATAATTACTTGTTAGCTTAAAAAATAATCATTTAATCAATTAACAAATTTGAAACTTATAAATATTTTTGTGTAAAGTTATTGAAGTTTGTTTAGTCAAATGATCATGAAATGTTGAGAGTTATTTTGTACCTTGGATTGATTTTCTTAGATCTTCTTACTTATGTTTAATCTCAATAAGACTATCAAAATCACACAATCTTTGAGTGAAAAATTAAGTAAAATTTGATGTGTTTTTTTTAGTGCATTTGTGATTGCTTCAACATCTAAATCATTTTCGGTTGACATGTCTTGTTTATGTTATGTTAAATTTCCATCAACGTGAACTTAACCACTTAATAATCATGTTATTATGAGTTTCTAACAATAACCCGACTTTTCTATTATTATCACTCATTTAACATTTTTTTATAAAAATATATTTATTTAATATGTTTTAATTTTTTATATAATATTTATAGTAGATACTCAAACTCTAGACAATTTTATTTTAAATATATAACTAAATAATCTTTAAAATATGACAAATATAATCTGAATTAAATAAAAATAAGTCAAAATAATATGATATTATATAATCAAGCAATGTTGTCATAGATAAGTTATTTCAAAAACTTAAAACCAAATTTGATACAATAATAAAACAGGTGACTAAATTTAACTCATTTAGTAATCTTGTCAATTTTTAACAATTTAGACTTATTATTTTATGTTAGATTTATGTCAAATTCATAGTTCATATAAAAAATTACCACCTCTCCACGTGATTATTGTATTTATTGTGAGGGCAAAACTATGTTGCCACTGTTGCAATCAGATATTTAATTTATAGTTATACAGTTATATTAATTAGATTCAATGGCTCAAAGAAACAATGGTACCTTACCACTGTTGCAACATAACTGGACCCTTATTGTAAATATAAAAAGCAAAATAGAATTTTTATGACATTTTAATTTTTGTATGGGCTCGTACTATGATTTCTTCAGCATAAAATAATATTGTACAACAGAACAGGATGATTAGATTATACAATAATATAAAAAGACTAGAAAAAAGGAAAAAGAAAACCCAATTTCTGCTTTTTTTTGTTTTTGTAATAAGAAAAACTAAAAATTTTTATAAAACAAGTTTGCAAAATAAAAAATCCGAAAGAATAATGCAAAGAACGATGAAAACTTATCCAAGTACGCATAAACAGTCAAACATCAGAGTCAAACCACAAATCCAACGGCTGACAATCACCCACCTCTTCAAAAAAACAAAACAAAAACCGAGCCCAAAACATTTCCTACAAAATTAAAAAAAATTGAAAAATTGAATAAAAAAATTGTAAAAAAAGAAGAAATCTTTCTCGCTTCCTCTTTCTCTCTCTAACAAAAGGTAGGGAAACAAATGATACGCAGCAACTACAACAACTCAACTCTTACTTCCATCACCCCACGGCCACCCCCACCTCCGGCGCCGCCGCAACCAACGGTCCCTCGCCAACCAATGGCCTGTTGCCATCTCAGCACCAGCACCACAACAACAACAACAATAACGACGGGGGCGGCGGTGGAGGGGGGATGGTTTACCCGCACTCGGTGGCGTCCTCCGCTATGACGTCGACGCTGGAGCCGGCGAAGAAGAAGAGCGGCAGGCCCAGGAAGTACGGGACGCCTGAACAGCTTGGCCGTCAAGAAAACGGCGGCGTATTCGAATTCTATGGGAAGCAGCGAGAGCTCCATCAGCAACAGCAGCAGCAGCTACTGGGTTCTGGCGGTTCCGGCTCTTCGTACTCCGGGGCTCTGGGGAAGTCTCAGTTTGGTGGTATTGGTGGGTGTGAATTACAATAGTTTTGCCCTTTTTTTTGTGGTTACTCGTTAATATTGTGAATTACAGGGACTATTCTCAAGATTTGGTATAATTGAGTTTTTTGTGGTTTTGTTGCAAATTTCAGATTTTCAGTGTATTTAGTTGTTGCCTTTCTCGGGAGTGTGCTATGATTTTGAGGGTTTTGTTGCAAATTTTCTTTAATTTGTGTTTCAATTGTTACTCTATTTGTATTGCATTTTTTGCATTCATATTTGATTTATGAGCGGATGGGATCACTGGTTTTAAAGTATGCGTCAGTGGGTAGTTGGTTAAATATTATTTGCCATTAGAGGATTTAACTGAAAATTCCTTGAGTTGATGATGTTATTTTTACAATATAACTTAACCCTTTGTGTTGTTTGTATTAGTTCTCTTCTGTATCTTTCTGCTTTAGGAGGTTTTTCTAGGGAGTATTGATGAATGCTAGTACTACACTTGATTGTTGTGTGCATCACGGAGTTCAAAAATTCACATGAAAACCTTAATTGTTATGACAAATTATTTGCCTACTAATCTAATTTTTTTTAAAATTTAATGAGGGAAGTAATTTGAGTCATAGGTAGAGGTCTGGTTTGTTTTCCTTTTGGATTTACAGGTTTATTTGCAAGGATCCCATAATTCAATTTTAGAAATTTTAAGATTCTGCTTCTAAGATTGATTAAAGATGTTATCCTTGTGACCATTTATATCACTAGTTCTGATGTCATGACTAGTAAAATATTGAGATCTAGTGCATTATGCTGTATTTACGCTGTTTATTTGTCTGGCTGTGAGACATAATGCTAGTTGAGTAACATGCGGACAATGTCATTGCAAGTTGTGGTATTGAGCTTTAGTAGCCTTTTCTGCATTTCATTTCAAGATTAAGTTGTTGGATGGGAAAAGTTTTAGTAAACTATGAACTATAAGGTTGGTTTTCAAATGGCTGGTCAGGAACTTTTTTCCCCACCAAAATAAAGAATAAATAAGTAAATAAAAAGCAACTTAGGTTGCTCTATTGAATGTTTGACTATTTACTTGTATCCTGTGAACCTAATATTTATTTCACTTTTTTTTTACTATTTATTATATGATGTCCTTTTATCATTTTCCTCTGTCAGCTCTTCCCCTTTTACCTTTTGGCTATATATTGTTTGTTTTGGATAGGGTTTGAGCTTTTGTTATGTTAGTATAACCTAGAAAACTTACCTTATAGTGATGATCACCCTAAACACAATATTTTCTAAAGTAGATATAATGAAGGCTATTTGGTGCAAATAAAAGAAAAGAAAGTAACAGAGAAAAAAAACACAATAAAAGCTAAATCTTTACCTTCTTGTTTCTTCCAAGTAGCCAAAGAAACAATACCTTCTAGTTTCCTCCAAGTAGCCAAAGAACATAGAAGCTCTTCTCCAAATCACTTATTTAAACTTAAAAGAACAATTAAAACAAAAAAAAAACTCAAGATCTAATGAAAATAAGAGATATCCGAAATCATAAACTAAGAAAAGAAATAAGAAGTTAGGATTTTGAAGGCAAATGGTGAACTTGTGCCACCGGTTTGACAGGATCATGGTTGAGCACTTTTTGACAATTTGGATGTTAGGGATTTTTCAGATCTGGGGAGCTTAGGAGGGAACAAATACTTTGGTAGAGGGAGTTGAAAAGTTATATTTTGGATAAGATAAAATTTGTCCATTTGTTTTGTTTTTATCCACTCAAAAAGCACAACTCTAAAATAATTAAAAATAATTCGCAGCCTAGTAGTCTTTTGATTCAATGTAGAAGCTTTAGGTTTAAGAGGTCTTGGGTTCAAAATCGGACTAAAACAAAATTAAAATGATAATTTTTAATTGTCGATACCAAAGCATCATTGATCGCTATTACTAAAGCTATTGATATTTCAGTATTAGTAATTAGTGATACATTTCTGTTAAATGCTTAAACTAATCCAAATATATGTATATACTGATACTTTTAAATAAAGTGTCAGAAGACAAGTATTAGTAAAGACCATTTTTCTAATAGTGATTGCTTCAGCCCAAAACTCTTTGCCCAGTCCAGCATTGGACAACATACACCGAACTTTCTCCAGTATAGTTCGGTTCATGCGTTCTCCCATCCCATTCTGTTGTGGTGTATCTCGAACAGTGAAATGTCACACAATACCCTCATCTTAGAATATTTGAAGAAATTGATCATTCTTGTACTCACCACCATTGTCTGAGCGATGTCTTCCATAATTTCTTTGCCGATGTCTCCCTCATGACAGAGTATTTTTTATCTTTAGCCAAACATAGGCGAATAGTACCATATGCCTGTTTGTTGATCTTTATCCACTCTTTGTCATCCATTATGTCAGGCTTTTCTTCAAGAGCAATGTCCAACTCTTGTTGACATAAGACATTCAACACCTTACATTGCCACATACCAAAATTATTGGTACCATCGAATTTCTCCACTTCAAACTTTGCATTAGTTATAGTAGTTCTCGCTGATGAAGATGACGATGATGTCTTTGCCATCCTTTTTATCTCAAATGATCAGTTTCTTCAACAACTATTTACATTTAAAATCAACTTTTATGATATTTATTTCGCGTAAATAAATGCACCAAGAAAGTTTCCAGGAGACTGGACGGGAGTTCAGTCCCAATTAAAAATCAGAATCCTTAGACTTTTATCACCTTTGTTGACAGAACTTTCCTAAACAAAAAATACACACTACTTACAATAGACTGTCTCCTAAGTATAAATGGTAGTCTCTACCGTATTTGTAAACAGTATCGTATACATGAATGGTACCGTTTACATGAATAGTATCGTATCCCCCCAAGTGCGAACCGTCGGCTCTTATACCACTTGTTACGGAAACGTGGATTGAGCAATTATTAATACTGCAACTTTTGGAGAAATATAAATGTGGTGATAAACAAATGCAAATAAAATAGAATGCAATGATTTACGTGGTTCGGCGTAATGCCTACGTCCACGAGCAAAGACTAAAAAATAATTTTATTAATAATGGGACTTTACAAAAGTGAGAAAAACTCACAAAACTCACAACCACAATACACCCAAATGGAATCTCACTAGAACACTCAAGTGGAAGCTCTCTCAAATTCTCTCAAAGAACTCACTTGCAATTGCTCTCTACTTCTCTCAAATTGGGATGATTAAGAAATGAGGAATTTCCTTCTATTTATAAGGAAAAATAGGGTGCATTATTGCACCAACCCCAACAAAATTGTCAACATAAATTAGGCACCTACCTTAGGAATTTGTCTTCAACTTTGCTTCTCAAAAGTTGAATGCATGTATGGTAATAACCTGTCAAATATTTGTGCCACTAACCTCCAATTTGTTAAGAAAAAACCATGTGAAAATAAGCTTTGTGGGCTAACTTTTCAACAATTCTCTACCTCGACGAAGATTTAGTAAATCTGAGCCGACTATCAACAAACTACCTTTTAGTTTCTGCCTTATCTGGCTGCTTTTAGACTTGTAAGATGTTGATCAAGTTTAGACAATGCTCAAACTAGATCGCCGCCACTACCTTTGTCAACATATTTGTGGGATTATCTGTAGTTTTAATTTTCTGAAGAAGAATCTTTCACCCATCAACAATTCCCTGCATAAAGTGAAATCATACATCGATGTGCTTCGTACACGCATGATAAACTTAGTTCTTCATGAAGTGAATAGCACTCTGACTATTGCAATACAGATTAATGTGCTCCTCTTCCAATCCCAAGTTTTCTAGCAACCTTGTAACCAAATAGCTTCTTTAAAAGCCTCTGTAATTGCCATGTACTCGGCCTCTGTGCTCGACAGTGTAACTATAGACTATAGTGTAGACTTCCAACTAATTGGCCCTCCAGCAAAAGTAAATACATATCCAGTGGATGACTGTCGTTTGTCCAAATCACCAGCATAATTAGAATCAACATACCCAATCACACCTTGACCAAGTGTATCGTCTCTTTCAAATAGTAAACCAACATCCACTGTCTTCTAAATGTATCGTAGAATCCATTTCACAGCTTGTCAATGTCCTTCACAAGGATTATGCATATATATGCTCACTATGCCAACTGCATGTGAAATTTCAGGCCTTGTACACACCATTGCATACATCAAGCTACCCACTGTATTTGAATACGGAACTTGTAACATGTATTCTCGTTCCGCATCTGTTGAAGGAGATAATTGTGCAAAAAGCTTGAAATGAGAAGCCAACGTGGTACTTACAGGTTTTGTCTGCTTAGTCATACCAAACTGCTGTAGTACATTCTTCAAATATTGCTTCTGAGACAAGCCTACTTTGCCACGAGCTCTATCTCTGCATATCTCCATGCCAAGAATCTTCTTAGCTTCACCTAAATCTTTCATTTCAAATTCTTGATTGAGTTGAGTCTCCAACTTCTCAATCTCATATTTGCTCTTCGATGCTATTAGCATATCATCGACATACAATAGCAAATAAATGAAAGATCATTCTTGTTGCTTGCGAAAGT
Organism: Citrus glauca; assembly: GCA_029633175.1. Lineage (NCBI taxonomy): Eukaryota > Viridiplantae > Streptophyta > Magnoliopsida > Sapindales > Rutaceae > Citrus > Citrus glauca. Next base: position 27,562,844 of record JAQOOD010000008.1, read on the forward strand.
ACACACAGTGATCAAATTTATTTCTTGTGTATCTTTGTCTTTTCATAAATCGATCAAATCGCTTATACTACTGTCTCGGAGATTGTTTCAACCCATAAAGCGACTTTGTCAATTTGCAAACCCAGTTTTCTTTTTCGGCAACCTTAAATCCATTTGGCTGAGTCATGTAGATTTTCTCTTCCAAATCACCGTGTAAAAATGCAGTTTTTACATCAAGTTGAACTAGTTCAAAATCAAATTGAACAACTATGGCTAGCAAAATTCGAACAGACGAGTGATTCACAACCGGAGAAAATACCTTATTGTAGTCTATTCCTTCCTTCTGAGCGTAATCCTTCATTTTTTGCATATACCCATTTGCACCCAATTACCTTCTTTTCCTTAGGTAGTGTAACTAACTCCCAAGTTTTATTTTTGTAAAGAGACTGCATTTCTTCGTTCATTGCTTTCTTCTACTGTATACTTTCTGGATTACTTACTGCTTTTCTGGAAGTGGAAGGAACATCATCATCTACAATTGGAAGTGCATAGGCGACCATATCAACAAAGCGAACAAGTCTGTGAATCTCTCTATATGGCCTTCTATATGCAATTGAATTTTGTTGCTATGAAGGTTCCTAAGTCAAAACCTTTTCATCATCTTCGGTTGATGGAGAACCATTATTCATCTCCTTGACACCAGCTGAATCAGCTTTAAGTTTTTCAAACTCCACCTGCTGCAAAGTGCTGCTGGTCTTGTCATCCTCTTGAGAATCTTTTTGTGTTCAACACGGCTGATTTATTAAAAGTTACATCTCTGCTGAAAATAATCATCTTCGTAACATGACACCAGAGACGGTATCCTTTTACTCCACCAATTATACCCATGAACAACACTTTCTTTGCTCTTAGGTCTAACTTAAATTCTTTTACATGATAATAAGCAGTGGAACCAAAAACATGTAAAGAATTATAATCAGTAATAGGTTTAGCAGTCTACATTTTCATGGGTGTTCTGCCCTCAATTGCAGTTGATGGCAAACGGTTGATTAGATAGCACGCATCTACAACTACCTCAGCCCAAAACTCTTTGTCCAATCCAGCATTGGACAACATACACCGAACTTTCTCCAGTATAGTTCGGTTCATGCATTCTGCTACCTCATTCTGTTATAGTGTATCTGGAACAGTGAAATGTCGCACAATACCCTCATCTTGGCATATTTGAAGAAATGGATCATTCTTGTACTCACCACCATTGTTTGAGCGAAGTCTTTTGACCTTTTGACCAGTCTGAGTCTCGACAATTTTCTTCCATTTCAGAAATATGCCCAAAACTTCATTTTTGCTCTTCATCAAATACACACACACTTTTCTTGAATAATTATCAACAAAAGTAACAAAATAGTGCATACTTCCCAAAGAAACTGTTTTGGTAGGTCCCCACACATCACTGTGAACATAGTTCAGAATTTCTTTTGCATCGTGAATTCTTGAACCAAACTTTACCCTTGTTTGCTTGCCAAGAACACAATGTTCACAAAATTCTAATTTGCAAGAATTTGTACCTTTTAATAAGCCTTGCTTCGCTAAAGTCTGCAAAGCTTTTTTATCAGCATGTCTCAAATGCATATGCCACAACTTGGTTGCTTCTGAATCTGCATCTTTTCCAAAAATTGTTGATGCTGATCCAATAACTGTACTTCCTTGGAAATATTACAAGTTATTTCTTCTTGTGGCTTTCATCACCGTCAGTGTTCCAGCAACTACCTTCAACAATCCATCTCTTAAAGTGATTGTGAGCCCTTTAAATTCTATAACTTCTAATGAGATGAGATTTTTCTTCAAGCTTGGTACATAGCGAACATCTGTCAAAACTTGGATTGAGCCATCATGATTCTTTAATTAGATTGTACCTATTCTCATGGTTTTACAAGTATTATCATTACCCATAAAAACAACTCCACTGTCTAGCTTCTTGAAGTTAAAAAACCAGCCCTTGTTAGGACACATATGATAAGTACAACCCGAATTCAAAATCCACTCATCTGAGTGACTTATCAATGTCATGCCAACCAGACTAAAGTCTGACTCCTCATCATGCTCTGCTACACATGCATCAAAAGTAGCCTTGTCCTTTTGTAACTTAGGACAATTCTTTTTCCAATGTCCTTCTCGCGACAAAAAGCACATTCATCTTTGGCAGATCTCCCTTTAGACTTGTTCATTTTTCCAGGTTTGCGGCTTTGCGAATGATCTCTCGCTGTCAGTGCTTCTGCAACTGTATCTCTATGATCCTTTTTGTCTTTCTTTCTGATCTCATAGTTGTACAATGCACTGCATACAGCATTGAATGTGACATTGTCCTTCTCGTGAAGCAAAGTAGTGGTAAGATGATCATATTCATCAGGAAGTGAATTCAACAACAATAGTACCTTATCTTCACTTTTAAATCTCTCATCTAAATTTAGAAAATCCGCCAATATTTTGTAGAATGAGTTCACGTGGTCATTCATTGACATGCCATGTGTATATGTAAATCGATAGAGTTTTTTTTTCATATAAAGCCCATTTTCAAGGCTTTTCTTCATATATTTTTCTTCCAGTGTCTACCACAATTTCTTTGCCGAAGTCTCCCTCATGACAGAGTATTTTTTATCTTTAGCCAAACATAGGTGAATAGTACCACATGCCTGTCTGTTGATCTTTATCCATTCCTTGTCATCCATTATGTCAGGCTTTTCTTTAAGAGCGATGTCCAACTCTTGCTGACATAAGACATCCAACACCTCACATCCCCACATACCAAAATTATTGGTACCATCGAATTTCTCCACTTCAAACTTTGCATTAGTCATAGTAGTTCTCGCTAATGAAGACAACGGCGATGCCACTGCCATCCTTTTTATCTCTAATGATCAGTTTCTTCAACAACTATTTACATTTAAAAAACAGCTTCTATGATGTTTATTTCGCATGAATAAATGCACCAAGAAAGTTCCCAAGAGACTGGACGAGAACTCGGTCCCAATTAAAAATCAGAATCCTTAGACTCTTATCGCCTTTGTTGATAGAACTTTCCTAAACATGCAAAAATACATACTACTTACAATAGATTGTCTCCTAAGTATAAATGGTCGTCTCCACCGTATTTGTGAACAGTATCATATATAGGAATAATATTGTATACATAAACAGTATTGTATATGTAAATAGTATTGTATCCCGCTAAATACGAACCATCGGCTCTGATACCACTTGTTACGGAAACGTGGGTTGAGCAATTACTAATACTGCAACTTCTGGAGAAATATAAATGTAGTGATAAACAAATGCAAAGAAAATAAAACACAATAATTTACGTGGTTCGGCGTAATGCCTACGTCCACGAGCAAAGACTGGAAAATAATTTTATTAACAATGAGACTTTACAAAAGTGGGAAAAACTCACAAAACCCACAACCCCAATACACCCAAATGGAACCTCGCTAGAACATTCAAGTGGAAGCTCTCTTAAATTCTCTCAAAGAACTCACTTGCAACTGCTCTCTACTTCTCTCAAATTGGGATGATTAACAGATGAGGAATTACCTTCTATTTATAAGAAAAAATAGGGTGCAAATTCCCTGAAAGACAAGTGTTCACGCTCTATTGTAAACGAAAAACCAAATAATGTAGAACCAACAACTTCTAAATTTCAGCTTAAAAGATCCAAAAGAATGAGAAAGGTAAATCTCAAGTACATTCATGCAGTAGTTGCAGAAGAAGAAAAAAGAAAAAGAACCCGAGACATTTGAATAAGTAGCAGAGAATTCTCATTGGATGAAGGCGATAAAGGACGAAATCACCTTATTGAAGCATAATCAAACTTGGGATCTGGTTCCGAAACTAAAGGATATAAAATATCTTGCAAATGGGTGTACAAGATTAAAAATTGCCCAGATGGTTCAATTGAAAGACACAAAGTTCGGTTGGTATCTCGAGGATTCTCACAACAATACGGGCTAGACTATGATAAAACATTTAGTCTTATGGTAAAGCTCACAACATCAAGAGTTCTACATGTACTCGCAGCTAGTAAAGAAAGGAAATTATGACGAATAGATGTAAAAATGTCTTCCTACACAGAATTGGATCGAGAGATCTACATGAACTAATTAAGAAGCTTTGAGAATCAAGCTCATCTGAAGTATGTATGCAAGATAAGAAAGGCATTATACGGTTGTACCAAGGGCATAGTATAGTAAGATTGTCGAATTTCTAACTTAGAGTGGCAGTAGCACATGTAGACTCAAGCTTATTCGTCAAAGCTAGTGAAGGAAAGTTAACAACTATACTGGGGTACGGGTATGATTTGATTATTTCTAGTGACGATGGAGAAGAGATTCGACGAGCAAAGGGAGAACTAATCAGTTCATTTCTAGATGAAAAAACTTGGTTAGCTTAAGCACTTTTCTAGTATGGAGGTTGATCGAATAGAAGAGGGGATATTCTTTTGCCACCAAAAATATGCCAAAAACTTGTTGAAGAAGTTTGGAATGTTAGAATGCAAGCCAATCTCAACTCTAAAGGAAGTCAATGCAAAATTTTGCACACATGAAGGGAAAGATTTACAAGATGAAATGATGTATCAACAATTCGTAAAAAGTTTAATCTACTTAACATTGACCCGATCAGACATTTCATATGCAATAGGTGTAATAAGCTTATACATGCAAAATCCAAAGAAGCTTTATTTGGAAATGGTTTAACAAATACTAAAATATGTGAAAAATACAATCAACTTTGGTATATTGTAAAAGAAAGTGAAAGTTACAAGAAGTGAAAGTTACAAGCTGACTTGCTATTATGATGCTGACTATGCCGAAGATCATGATACAAGAAGATCAACTATTGAATATATTTTTAGAATTGGGTCTAGAACAGTTTTTTAGTGTAGTAAAAGACAACCAACTATATGATCATTATCACCACATAAGTGGAGTATAGGGTAGTAGTGATGACAGCTCAAGAAAGTACTTGGCTGATGCAGTTGATGAAGGAGCTACACCAACCAGTAGATCACGCAGTATCATTTTATTGTGATAAACAATCGACTATCAGCTTAACGGAGAACTAAGCATGTGGAGGTGCACTATCACTTCATGTAATATATGCACTTTGATTTTCGTAATTAAGTGTACGATTTAATTTTTCGGCTTCAAATCGAGATAAATTGAGCGCGATTAAGAGCTCGAGTGGTCGGATTTATTTTTCGTTACGGGTCCGGTATAAGGTTAATCTGTATTAAGCCTGTTTAAAAAAAAAAGAGCCGGTTTATATTTTGGTCGGGGGGTGTTTGGAATTTTAGAAAAGAGAGAGAAAGAGACAGAAGAGAGAGAGAAAGAGAATTTGACCCGGTTGACCCGAAAACCCGACCCGGACCCGCGAGCTTGACCCGATCGTTTCTTCCGATTCCAGCCTCCGTTCCGGCCGAGCTTGGTACCGTTTTGAAGCTTGAGAGACAAGAACGTATCCCTGCCTTCCTCGTCGCTGGAAACCGCCTGGAACGCCGCCGGTTGAAGCCCGAAACTCGCGGCCAAACCCGTTTTCGTCGCCGTCGATTTCGCCAAATTTTTGACACGCCACCACTTGAATCTTGTTCCTCAGCTCACCAGCGTCATTTTCCGACCGACCCCGTCACCTGAATCGGCCGGATTGTCGCCGATTTGCTCTTGGAAAACTCGCGGCTTTGGGGGCTCGATCTGTCGCGGTCGCCACGCGTGGGAGGTCACCGCTGCCACCATTGAACTTAGCGTGGCCGGAGCTATCAGACCTAAGCTCCCCATCGCCGTTGACTGAAGTCCGGTCACCGTTGACCGGCAGGGGCAATTCAGTAATTTCACAAAACGTTGGGGGTGATTTTGTAATTTGTGAAATCAGTGGGTAAATTGGTAATTTGAGGTTAGGGCAGTAAGGTAATTTGTGATTTCGAGGATAATTCGGTAATTTAAGTTATTAAGGGCATTTAGGTAATTTTACGCTCCGAGGGTAATTTCGTAATTTCAGACATTATGATTATTTCTGTGATCCGAATTGAGAACGATTTAGTAATTAAAGATTCTACGAATATTTCGGTAAAATAATGATGTTGAGGGCATTTTGGTAATTTTGGCATGTAGGGGTATTTTGGTAATTATTTACATGCGGGAATAATTATTGTTGTCATATATTCGTTTCGAGAAGCATTATGTTATATTAGTTGTTCGGAGAATGATTATGTCGTTTCCTTGATTAGGAGGATCCGCGAACGAGAATCAACCCGCGGACGTTGTTGATACCGAGTCTGGTCATCATCACTGTGAGTGGAATATACAAAACTTATTTCTATAAGTATATGTTAATTTTATGATACAGTGCAGTATGTTTTGAAAAATAAGTATTTGATGCTTCGATTTAATGATTCTAGAAAAGTGAATTTATTTACATGTGTTGATTTTATTATTACTGAGAAAGAGTTTGAATAATGATTTTATAACCGTTTTTGAATAAATGCTTGATATAGAATTGAATGGATTTGATATATGTTGAAGAAAAAGAGAATGAGATTTCAAATGAGATTATATGTTTTCGTACATGTGTATTAAATGTTATTTGAGAAATTGTTAAACAGTACCCTTCCCTCCAGATATAGAGAAACAGATAGTATGAGATGAATACAGATATACAGATGAGATGAGATGAGATGAGATAGAGGCCTTTGGGGCCCGTTTGAACACACATAGAGGCTTTGGGCCGTGTGTTTGGGCGCTTTTGCCTTTTGGGGGCTTATGCATGCACAGATATTGAGATGTATCAGTTATGAGATGAGATTTTCCCTATCGATCCGTTGTAGTTCCGGGGCGTGGCGGTACCCAGATAATACGTCATTGCCTGTCCGTCGATGTCCGGATATGATGAGATCATTCCCCTGGGTACTTGTTTGATGATAGTTTTTGATATTCAGTATTTGATATGATAAGTGTTATGATTCCATCGATTTTACGCAGATTTATAAACAATAGTATTTCAGTGACTGATTTTGAATTAAATATGTTTAAATAAATTCTTACGATGTTTTGATGATATTGATTTGAGAAAGAGAAATTAGTTTAAATAAATTTATTTTTCGGAAACTAGTATCCACTCACTGAGTTTTATACTCACCACGTTCTTATCATATTTTTCCCCCCACATGAGATTTGCAGGTACATCAGTCGACTCAGCATCGGTAGTTAGATTTGTAATAGTGGTCACGTGATGGTGCTAGAAGTCGTAGTTTTAATATTTTGATGTTTGGGATTGTGATTTGTATTTATGGTTATGTTTTGTATCGAAGGATAACCATTGTATTTATATTTATATTGAAGTGATTTGTGCGATATTTGAGATAATGACTGGAGAAGTTGGATTTGAAGTTTGGATGATTATTTGGGAGTGTTGTTTTGTACATTATAATTGTGGGAATGTTGTATTTATAGGGGAGGTTCTGCCGAATTTTCGGTAGAATCTTTAGATATTATTATATTATTAGATTCGATTTTACGTGATTAAAAAGACTCGCCCTGGGAGTGCGGGGCGGGTCGTTTCAGTTGGTATCAAAGCATGGTTATAGATTTTGTAGACTTTTCGTAAATAGAATCAGTGTTATTGTTATTAAGTCGGAATTGATATTTTGTAGGCACCATCATGATTCGTCGTAGCAATAGACGTGGCCGCGGACGTGCCCGTGGTCATAGCCGTACTAGACTAGTAGCTGGGTTGACTGAAGGAGATGTACCTGCGGGGGAAAATGATCCCGTAGACGAGGGAATAGTTGAGTCTTCAACGCACGAGGTTGTGCAATAAGCACCAGGAAATGCTCCGAACATTGAGCAGTCAATTGACAGATTAGCTCAGATTGTGACTACAGTAGTACAGAATCAGACTCATCCGCATGTCGGTCATGCAAATACTATTGAGCTTGTACGAAGTTTAGGGGCAAGGATTTTTAATGGTTCTGGAGATCCACCTGAGGCAGAATCGTGGTTTATCAAGTTAGAGCGTATTTTTGATGTGATGAGATGCTCAGAGGAAGATAGACTTACATTTGCCACCTTCCTACTTAAGGATAGAGCTTATCATTGGTGGCAGACAATAGAGCGTAGATATCAGGGGCATGCTGCGCTCACTTGGGCTATTTTCCGTAAGGAGTTCTACAATCATTATTTTCCAACTGTCTATCAGGATATTAAGCAGAGTGAATTCCTTCGGCTGGTTCAAGGATCCATGACAGTAGAAGAGTATGAGAAGAAGTTTTTGGATCTTTCTAGGTTTGCCACCTCAGCAGTTGGTGATGAGAGGGAGAGATACAGGCGTTTTGAGGAGGGTCTCTGATTTGAGATTCGCACAACTGTGACTGCATCACGATACACTGAGTTTGCTGAGATAGTTGAGGCAGTTAAGAGAGTGGAGCATAGTATTTCTGAGGGACGTCGAGTTCAGGCTCTGAAACAAAAACATAGCCAGAGTTGGGCAGAGGGTGGCTCGAGCAGCAAACCACCGAAGAGAGGCTCACATACAAATTACTCTGCTGGTGTACAAAGGAATCAAAGAAAAAGTAACAGAGGAGATCAGAGACAGGCCGCCAGTTACAATTCGGCACAGCCATCAGTGGGAAGTAATGTTAGAACTCAAGGGCAGTATGATAGGAATAGCGGAGGATACCGTAGGAGTATACAGCAGACCTCTTGCCCTTCGTGTGGTAGGAACCACCAGGGTCAATGCCGTATGGGAGACAATGTGTGTTATCTATGTAGACAACCTGGACATATTAAGAGGTTCTGCCCTACTTTATCTCAGGGTGACAGTTCTACCCGAGGGACAGCCCCACAGTATCAATCTCGTGCTGGACCAGTTCAGAGTCAAAGGGGTAGGCAGACAGGGGGTTCTATATTTAGAAGTCAGGCCGCCATTCTAAGTCAGAGAGGTCAACCTAGTCGACCTCATACTTAGGCTCGAGTTTTTGCCCTGACTCAGTAGGAGGCTCATGCCACACCAGAAGTTATTATGGGTACATTATCTATCTTTGGTCATAATGCTCGTATTCTTATTGATCTTGGATCCACACATTCTTTTATTTCTCGTGCATTTGTTATGCATATAGAGAGGGAGCCTGAATTGCTAGATTATGGTTTGGTTGTTAGTACACCTACCGGAGGGTCACTACTTGCGGAGAAGGTGTATCGAGATTGTATGATTCGATTGGGTGAGCATGAATTTAAGGCGAATTTGATTATTTTCAACATTCGAGATTTCGATGCTATCTTGGGTATGGATTGGCTTACATCTCATCATGCTACTGTGGATTGTTTCAAAAAAGAAGTTGTGTTTAATAAGCCAGGAGAAATTGGGGTGAAATTTTGTGGTGAGCGTAAAGTTCTACCCTCATGTGTCATCTCGGCTATTGAGGCGAGACGCTTACTAAGGAAGGATTGTTCGGCTTATCTTGCATACGTAATAGATACTGAGGCTCAGGAGTTGAGATTGGAGGATATTCCAGTAGTCAATGAATTTTCAGATGTATTTCTAGATGAACTTCCAGGGATGCCACCTAGCAGGGAGATTGAGTTCTCCATTGATATAGTTCCTGAGACGGCTCCTATATCTATAGCACCATATAGGATGGCTCCAGCTGAACTAAAGGAACTTAAGACCCAACTGCAAGAATTGGTGGATAAGGGGTTTATTAGACCTAGTGTGTCCCTATGGGGTGCCCCAGTTTTGTTTGTTGAGAAGAAGGATGGTACGCTTAGACTCTGCATTGACTACAGACAGCTGAATAAAGTTACCGTGCGTAATAAATATCCACTGCCGCGTATTGATGACTTGTTTGATCAACTTCAGCGAGCCAAGGTATTTTCAAAGATTGATTTACGCTCGGGATATCATCAGCTTAGAATTAAAGAGGCCGATGTTCCTAAAACAGCATTCAGAACTCGTTATGGACATTATGAGTTCTTGGTGATGCCATTTGGGTTGACTAAATGCCCCAGCAGCTTTTATGGATCTTATGAATCGGGTATTTCGCCTTTATCTGGATCGATTTGTGATTGTGTTCATTGATGACATTTTAGTATATTCTCGAAGTCAGGAGGAACATGAGGAGCACTTGCGAACTGTTCTGCAGACTTTAAGGCAAAAGCAGTTGTATGCCAAGTTTAACAAGTGTGAGTTCTGGTTGGATAAAGTAGCATTTCTGGGCCATGTGATATCAGTTGAAGGAATTTATGTTGATCCTCAAAAGGTTGAAGCGGTTGTAAATTGGGAACGGCCTACAAATGTGACCAAAGTTCGAAGTTTCCTTGGATTAGCTGGCTATTATCGTAGATTTGTGGAAGGATTCTCCAAGATTGCTACTCCTCTGACACGGTTAACCAGAAATAATGCTAAGCTCCAGTGGGATGATGACTGTGAAAAGAGTTTTCAAGAACTCAAGGCAAGACTTACTTCAACACCAGTTCTTACACTTCCCTCGGGTAATGAAGGGTTTGTGGTATTCAGTGATGCATCCAGGCAAGGATTGGGTTGTGTGCTAATGCAACATGGGAAAGTAGTGGCTTATGCTTCTAGACAACTTAAGAAGCATGAACAAAACTACCCGACTCATGATTTAGAGTTAGCAGCAGTGGTATTTGCACTCAAGATATGGAGGCATTATTTATACGGAGCAACATGCCAGATTTTCACTGATCATAAGAGCTTGAAGTACTTGTTTACTCGGAAGGAGTTGAATTTGAGACAGAGGAGATGGATCGAATTGATTAAGGATTATGATTGCACTATCGATTATCATCCGGGCAAAGCGAATGTGGTAGCGGATGCACTAAGTAGAAAATCTTCCAGCTCGATCGCTCACTTGCGAGTGAAATATGTGCCTTTGTTGATTGAGTTAAGATCTTTGGGAGTCGAGTTAAATGCTGATACTCGTGGAGCTTTGATAGCTAACTTCCGAGTTAGGCCGACTTTGATTGACAAGGTTCGTCAGATGCAAGATCTGGATTTGCAGTTACGAAGGTTGAAAGGGGAGGTGCAAAAAGATTTACGGACTGAGTTTGCGGTGAGAGATGATGGAGTTTTAGTTATGGGTAATCGACTTTGCGTACCCAATGTTAAGGAGTTGAAAGAGGAGATCATGGAAGAAGCTCATTGTTCAGCTTATGCAATGCATCCTGGCAGTACGAAGATGTACCGTATCTTGAGAGATCATTATTGGTGGCAAGGTATGAAGAGAGAGATAGCTGAATTTGTATCTCGGTGTTTAGTTTGTCAGCAGATTAAAGCTGAACATCAGAGACCTGGAGGGTTGTCTCAGCCGCTTCCTATCCCTGAGTGGAAATGGGAGCACATCACTATGGATTTTGTAGTGGGACTTCCACGTACTCAGAGTGGTCATGATAGTGTTTGGATAGTTGTTGATCGACTTACAAAATCTGCTCACTTTTTACCATTCAAGACCACCTTTTCGATGGACAAGTTAGGAAATATTTTTGTGGCTGAGATCGTCCGACTTCACGGAACACCGGTGTCTATTATTTCAGATAGAAATTCCTGATTTACTTCGAAGTTCTGGACAAGCTTGCAAAAGGCTTTGGGCATCAAGTTGAATTTTAGTACAGCTTTTCATATACAGACTGATGGTCAGTTATAGCGTACTATTCAAACTCTAGAGGATATGTTACGAGCTTGTGCTTTGGAGTTCAAGGGTAGTTGGGACATTTATTTACCCTTGATGGAGTTTGCTTATAATAACAGTTATCAAGCTAGCATCGAGATGGCACCTTATGAGACTTTGTATGGCAGGAAATGTAGAACTCCCGTATGTTGGGATGGAGTTGGAGAGCGGAAGCTTTTTGGTCCCGAATTGGTTCAGAATACTAATGAGAAGATACAACTTATTCGGGAAAGACTAAAAGCAGCCCAAAGCAGACAAAAGAGTTACGCAGATAAGCGTAGGCGGGAACTTGAATTTGAAGTGGGTGATAAGGTTTCCTACGGATATCTCATTGGAAAGGAGTACTTCGATTTGGGAAGCGTGGAAAGCTAAGTCCACGTTACATTGGACCATATGAGATCGTGGAGCGTATTGGTCCGTTGGCATACCGATTAGCTTTACCACCTGAGTTATCTAGAATCCATGATGTGTTTCATGTCTCAATGCTCCGGAAGTACGTGTATGATCCTAGTCATGTGTTATCGAGACAACCAATTGAGCTGAAAGAAGATTTGACTTATGAAGAAGAGTCCGTGGAAATACTAGAACAGAGGCATCAAGTTTTGCATTCAAAAACTATTCCACTAGTCAATGTGTTGTGGAAGAATCATGCAAGGGAAGAGGCTACTTGGGAACGCGAGAACTTGATGCGAGCTCAGTATCCCATCTCTTTTTATCAGGTACGTAAATTTCGAGTACGAAATTTTTATAAGGGGGAAGATTGTAACATATGCACTTTGATTTTCGTAATTAAGTGTACGATTTAATTTTTCGGCTTCAAATCGAGATAAATTGAGCGCGATTAAAAGCTCGAGTGGTCGGATTTATTTTTCGTTACGGGTCCGGTATAAGGTTAATCTGTATTAAGCTTGTTTAAAAAAAAAAAAGAGCCGGTTTATATTTTGGTCGGGGGGGAGTGTTTGGAATTTTAGAAAAGAGAGAGAAAGAGACAGAAGAGAGAGAGAAAGAGAATTTGACCCAGTTGACCCGAAAACCCGACCCGGACCCGCGAGCTTGACCCGATCGTTTCTTCCGATTCCGGCCTCCGTTCCGGCCGAGCTTGGTACCGTTTTGAAGCTTGAGAGACAAGCAACGTATCTATGCCTTCCTCGTCGCTGGAAACCGCCTGGAACGCCGCCGGTTGAAGCCCGAAACTCGCGGCCAAACCCGTTTTCGTCGCCGTCGATTTCGCCAGATTTTTGACACGCCACCACTTGAATCTTGTTCCTCAGCTCACCAGCGTCATTTTCCGACCGACCCCGTCACCTGAATCGGCCGGATTGTCGCCGATTTGCTCTTGGAAAACTCGCGGCTTTGGGGGCTCGATCTGTCGCGGTCGCCACGCGTGGGAGGTCACCGCTGCCACCATTGAACTTAGCGTGGCCGGAGCTATCAGACCTAAGCTCCCCATCGCCGTTGACTGAAGTCCGGTCACCGTTGACCGGCAGGGGCAATTCAGTAATTTCACAAAACGTTGGGGGTGATTTTGTAATTTGTGAAATCAGTGGGTAAATTGGTAATTTGAGGTTAGGGCAGTAAGGTAATTTGTGATTTCGAGGATAATTCGGTAATTTAAGTTATTAAGGGCATTTAGGTAATTTTACGCTCCGAGGGTAATTTCGTAATTTCAGACATTATGATTATTTCTGTGATCCGAATTGAGAACGATTTAGTAATTGAAGATTCTACGAATATTTCGGTAAAATAATGATGTTGAGGGCATTTTGGTAATTTTGGCATGTAGGGGTATTTTGGTAATTATTTACATGCGGGAATAATTATTGTTGTCATATATTCGTTTCGAGAAGCATTATGTTATATTAGTTGTTCGGAGAATGATTATGTCGTTTCCTTGATTAGGAGGATCCGCGAACGAGAATCAACCCGCGGACGTTGTTGATACCGAGTCTGGTCATCATCACTGTGAGTGGAATATACAAAACTTATTTCTATAAGTATATGTTAATTTTATGATACAGTGCAGTATGTTTTGAAAAATAAGTATTTGATGCTTCGATTTAATGATTCTAGAAAAGTGAATTTATTTACATGTGTTGATTTTATTATTACTGAGAAAGAGTTTGAATAATGATTTTATAACCGTTTTTGAATAAATGCTTGATATAGAATTGAATGGATTTGATATATGTTGAAGAAAAAGAGAATGAGATTTCAAATGAGATTATATGTTTTCGTACATGTGTATTAAATGTTATTTGAGAAATTGTTAAACAGTACCCTTCCCTCCAGATATAGAGAAACAGATAGTATGAGATGAATACAGATATACAGATGAGATGAGATGAGATGAGATAGAGGCCTTTGGGGCCCGTTTGAACACACATAGAGGCTTTGGGCCGTGTGTTTGGGCGCTTTTGCCTTTTGGGGGCTTATGCATGCACAGATATTGAGATGTATCAGTTATGAGATGAGATTTTCCCTATCGATCCGTTGTAGTTCCGGGGCGTGGCGGTACCCAGATAATACGTCATTGCCTGTCCGTCGATGTCCGGATATGATGAGATCATTCCCCTGGGTACTTGTTTGATGATAGTTTTTGATATTCAGTATTTGATATGATAAGTGTTATGATTCCATCGATTTTACGCAGATTTATAAACAATAGTATTTCAGTGACTGATTTTGAATTAAATATGTTTAAATAAATTCTTACGATGTTTTGATGATATTGATTTGAGAAAGAGAAATTAGTTTAAATAAATTTATTTTTCAGAAACTAGTATCCACTCACTGAGTTTTATACTCACCACGTTCTTATCATATTTTTCCCCCCACATGAGATTTGCAGGTACATCAGTCGACTCAGCATCGATAGTTAGATTTGTAATAGTGGTCACGTGATGGTGCTAGAAGTCGTAGTTTTAATATTTTGATGTTTGGGATTGTGATTTGTATTTATGGTTATGTTTTGTATCGAAGGATAACCATTGTATTTATGTTTATATTGAAGTGATTTGTGCGATATTTGAGATAATAACTGGAGAAGTTGGATTTGAAGTTTGGATGATTATTTGGGAGTGTTGTTTTGTACATTGTAATTGTGGGAATGTTGTATTTATAGGGGAGGTTCTGCCGAATTTTCGGTAGAATATTTAGATATTATTATATTATTAGATTCGATTTTACGTGATTAGAAAGACTTGCCCTAGGAGTGCGGGGGCGGGTCGTTTCACTTCATCAGGGAAAAGGTCTTGTAAGATGAAGTTGAAATGTTATATATCAAGATGGATGATCAAGTTGTGGATTTGTTTACAAAAATTCTTAGTATCAAAAAGTTTCAAGAGTTCCAGCAACAACCAAATATGGATCAAAGGATGAAAGTTGGCGTTGGGTCATGATCTAATCCAATTATACTTAGCCAAGCCTAGTTTCAAAGTTTAATACATGTAAGTTTCAAGAAGTGTGTAGAAAATGAGAGATGACTCTAATTTACAAAATATCTAATAGAAGTAAAAATATCCTACAATGTTCTTGAATATTTGGTGATATTTATAAAATGAGGTTATTAAATTTTTGTAATTTGATATTTGTGTGGTTTATATTAGTTTTAAGTTACCGCAAATATCCTTAAAGCTCTTTGTTGTAGGCGTCAAGTAAAGAGTGAAGAATTAGTAGAGAGAAAGACGAGTGACCCGTGAGTGTTGTAGTGTTTTTCTTGTAAACTATCAATAAAGTCCTTCAGTTTAACAAATTCTTCTATTGCCCAAATAATTTTAATATTGATCAATTTAGTCCTCTTCATTTTTCAACATACAATGTAGTAATAATACACAAGTCACAGGTCTTATGAATATAAAACGAAGCACCTGCTACTGCTAATTAATTCCACTAATACATCTTTGATGGGTCATTGGTAAAATCCCTTAGTGATATTAATATATAGGATAAGGCTATTAGAACCCATTAAAATACTCTTTCAACACATTCTCTCAATAAACCTCTCTTACACATGAAATTTTTACTTATAAACCCACCTCATTGCGAATATACCTTTACTAAATTACTTTCAAATGCTTTATCCCTAGAAATACAGAATGACCTGATGGGAAAGTACGTTAACGCTATGAAAGTATATTTGAATCATACCCAACAATAAATTAAAATATCAATGGCTTAGCCATCTCGCATGATTTGTTTTCTTTTTGATTGATTATATGACTTTTATTTTTAATTTATTGTCTAAGCCTTGTCAAGATTCATAACATGTAATGAATTCAATCGAACACATTTTCTAATTAGTTTAATGGAACTCATTGCATGATTGCATCATAAATGTAAGAAAAGCCAAAAAAAAATTCAGATTTTATTTTCTCTTTGCTCCTTAATTGATTCTAAAAATAAATATATCTCCGGTTGAGAAACATATTTGAGTTGAAAGGGGATTGAATCCAAGAGGTAGAAGTTTGCTAACCAACAATGTCACACATTAAAAGAAAATATAGCTATAAAAGTGTACTCGGAAGAATATAGGTGAAAAGAAAATGAAACAGAATTAAAACATTGCTCTCTGCTACTCTTTTTGTAGAAAAATCAATTTAAGTTAATTGGATTCATAGATAGATGTCGGAGAGGATAGGCTAATTTCATTAAGATATAATAGTAATTTAACTCATGGACATTTCGTAATTATTTTTTTTTATGGAAAAGTGGGTGTATAATGTACTATGGTGGGTTTAAATAGCCCAACCCTAATTTATACTCATTAAAGTAAAAAACAATAATCAAATTCGTACTTAGAACTGAATAGAATTTGCATATAATACATGGGTTGTAATATGATATCCCTTTTACGTGTTGTTCAAATTTATTTTTAATCTATAAATTCTTATCAAAACACAAGCAAGCAAAAACTCTTAAGCAAGATAGTTCTGGTGGTACATCAAAAAGCATTTCATGTGGGGATTTTCCATATGGTACATCACTTGGCAATAGGGATAGTAGGAAAACCCAACCCAAGCCGAGCCTACGTGTCCTGGGTTGAGCTTGGCATATTTGAGAAATGGGTTTCAAAGGTAATATATGTTCAGTTCAGTTATACAAAGGTCCTAATATATAAAAAATACAATCAATCTCACTTAAAAGTTTATTTATATAATTTATGATATTCATTTAATGAACATATTTAGTTGTGTTGTTTATTAGAGTTACACCATATATAAATCTTATAATTGCAAGTTATTTATACAATTTGTGTTAGATAATCTATTATATATCATATCTTACATGCTCATTGGTAATACTTTTTGAAACATTATTTTCAAAAAATTATGATATTCATTTAAATATACATATTTAGTTGTGTTGTTTATTAGAATTAGACCATATATAAATCTTATAATTGCAAGTTATTTAAAAAACATGATTTAAAAGTGATTTTTAAATAAAAATATTATTCAAGTAAAATTGTTTCAAATTATAAGGGTGGTTATAATAATTTTACAAAAATGACCACACTTTCTTAACCGTTTAAAATAATTATTAATTAAGCTATCTTTTACTTCAACACAAATATTGCATTATAGTTATTAAATCTAATGGTATACATTTATTATATTGTTAATGCTGTTAAAAGTTTACAGCATTTTAGCGACCCATATGTATTTGAAAGCAGCAGTGCACCGTCAACATAAGATAATGCCCGGTGTACATAAATATACATAATCGTAGTATATAGGGTTAACCTTCACCAAGACATTCCAGTCCGGAGTTCAATAAGGATCCACGTGGAACCATAGAATCCTGAGAAGTTCAGATCTAATTAGAGATGCGCTCAAGCTCGCTCAAAACTTCAGACATAGTTGGCCTGAGAGTAGGTGACTGATCCACGCATCTCATTGCCAACTCCAAGATTATTTTGGCTTGCTTCATCACTACATGCTCATTTGGCATTTGCTTGTCGACCAATTCAGAAAGCCTTCCCTTTGAATGCAACACAATGGCCTGCACAGTGTACATTATTTATTTATTAATTAATCCATATATCCCATGGCATGTGACATCGTTGGGTATTTATTTATTAAGACCTTATTTTATGTATATAGAGGAGATATTTTCAATCTGGGAAAATCCTGGAATTTTTGAAGTGAAGGATTCTGTTTACAGTGTTGTAAACCATGAAAAGGGTATTGTGTAGAGCTTTATAAAATTTGAGATTCCCGAACTGAAAGCTGACTCTAGTTGTTGTCTTCTTACCGTATCCAAAAGAAATTCAGTCTCTTGGTTTGCTTCATACTTGGCATTTGTCTGCCCGCTAATTATTTCAAGCAGAACAATTCCAAAACTGAAAACATCAACTTTTTCTGTTATTGCTTTCCGCATTGCATACTCTGGTGCCATGTAAACTCTGCATGCAACCATAATTAAGTAATTAATGATACTGCTTTTGCAAGATGGCATGCATTTTGTGCTTGCTAAATTTAATTTGCTACTTACACTGTCCCTTTTTCTTGGATAAACTTGTATGGATTTTCTTCGTCATAAAGCTTTGCCAGTCCCAAGTCAGACACCTTAGCGTTAAGATTCCCATCAAGCAGAATATTGCTAGGCTTAATATTTCTGTGAACGATTTTACGACTCGGATTATCTTCGTGTAGATACTTTAGACCCTTTGCTATTCCATGGCAGATACGGACTCTGGCTAGCCAATCAAGTCGCGTGGAAGAATTGGCATCTGCAAATATTTAACTATTAATTATTTTTTAAGAAAAAAGTAATTTTAACCTGTTACATAAGCTAATACTTAATTTTCCAATCGGGAATTGAGTGAAAACAATTTTTAAAAAAATAGTGAAAAAGTTAGCTTACAAAATGTAAATTCATCCCCAACTTCAATAAAGTTCAGGATTCCCCGATTAGAAGATGACACTAAGATGAAAAATTAATAGAAATAAAATGATGATGAAAATATATATAAATTGGTTTACCAAACAAGGCTCGTTCAAGCGATCCTTTTTCCATGTATTCGTAGATGAGCAAGTTGAGGTCTTTTTTAGAGTAGCCATCCAAAAATTCGACAATGTTTTCATGTTTCAGTGTTGTAAGGGCATAAACTTCAGTTCCTATTTGATCAATCACTTGCTTTGATTGAGAAGAAAGCATCTTCACAGCTACAGTCTGATCGGGCAATTCAGCCTGTAATGCATGCTTGCACCACGCAAGCAGATTAATATACCATATTTCTAACAAGGAAAATCAATTTATATACATAAATGCATACATACATATGGAGTATTAATCTGACTCAGGATCCTAAACTTTGTTAAAGCCTGAAAAAGCCATTAAGCCATACAATTTCATAGTATTATGTTCCAATCAATGATCTTGAATTTGTTAAAGTTTGAGAAAGCTATTAAGCGATATGATTTAATAGTGCATTATACTATCAAATCATATATTTTAATAGTTTAACTGGACTTTAATAAAAATAGGATCCTGGTGAGTATATATATATATATATATATATATATATATAGAGAGAGAGAGAGAGAGAGAGAGAGAGAGAGAGAATTTTTTCAAATAAGAAATTCTTTACTTTGTTAAAGTACTGGATAAATTAAAAGACAAGAAAAACACACACTCTAATATAGTGCATTTGGTTGTTGTCTGTATTTTTTTGTCTTTTAGACGATCTCATGTTTTAAAAAGCTAAGGGTCCCATATTATATATAAGTAGCAATCTAATTTAGGATCTCAAACTTTCTTGAAGTCTGAGACAAATTGACAACATTGTGAACATATTTTTGTAACATTGTAAAAATATGTTCACACCATTGTTAACTTATCCTGAATTTTAATCCCATATTAGAAAATCTTTCACACGGACGCGCACACACGCACACACACGGACACACAAAACACACACACACGCGCACATAGAGAGAGATAGGGCAATTAATGTTTAACCTTGTATACTGTCCCAAAACGCCCCGTTCCAATTACATTCCTGGGGCTGAAATTTCGAGTAGCGACTTTCACTTGTTTAAGGGTATAAGACTTCCCTCGTAGGTTGACCTTTGTCACTGTGTATTTCATGAAAAATTGAGAAAGGAAACAGATCAATTATACGTATACTTTTTCTTGATATCTTTTATAAGCCTTATACTATAGCATATATAGCATAAAGTGGGCTTCTAATGTGGGATTATGTACTCAATTAAAATACAAGACAAATTCTCAAAATGTTGCAAACAGACTTTAAAAATCCGTCCTGCACTCTACTAAACTTACAATATTGTAAAAACTCATCTCGCATTTATTATAGTGCCAAATCCCTCACCTGATAATTTCTTACATAGCATATTATATATATACAACTAAGCTTAAAATATGGTATTAACGTTGGAGATAGATTTATGATAACGTAAATCAGTTTAGAACATCGTAAAAATCGATTTACGAAATCAGAAATCCATCCTAGGAATTAACTTCGAATTGAAATTTTTTCAATATATATAAATAATCTCCCGTACGTACCACGCAATTCTCTGTCTCCTATCCATCCTAATCTCCACATGAGAGCCAAGAAAAGAATCAACGCCAGCACAGCCCCAAGTACAATTGCTACTATCCCTATTTTAGATAGTCCTCCCGGTCGGTTGACTTGGAAATCTGAAAATAAACAGCGATTGATAGCATGCAACAAAAGGCATAATGGGAGATGATAATTAACAAAATTAAAGAGCTATCACTTATGCAATGATTGATTGCACCGTACTTGGAGCTACAGAAATAGCTGATATGAGAGGTCCATGAAAATAAGGTGGGTTATATATAGATCCTTTGCCAGCCCAGAATAACTCGATTTCCAGTAGATGCTTTTGTACAGAAGCCGTGAAATTTTGAATCGTTACATTATTTGAATGCCTGGCCATTTCTTTTATGTTGAAATCCTTTCGCCTTAGCTCCCCCTGCATGCATGGAAATTAAAATTAATTAAAGGAGGCGAGGGAGGGATAAATTGCTAATTAAAATTATTAAAAAAGTTTTGTGGCTAGCGTACCTACCTGTATATATATATCAAATACACGTTTTGCTGAACTGCTGTAATCATCGTTTTTTGCAAAAACAATCTCAGAGAAGTAAAGACTGACATTGTAATTGCCGTTTTGCAAGCAAAAACCATAGTATTTGAGAGAATTGGGGCAAAGGCGAGCTTCGTCGTATAAAGGTGCATCAATCACTGCAGCTCCACATGTTACCTTCTTTATAAATTCACGTGAATCAGCCATTGAATCCGAATATAAAAAATATCCGTTACAGCTATATGCCCAGTTGTATGCCGGTCTGTTAACATAAAAACTTGATGTCGATTTATCTGCCTCATACCGAATTCCTTCGATGTTATGTTCATCGCCACCAGCATTTATATGCAAATTATAATTGTCTGCAACATATATCGACATTGATTAATTTAAACATGTATGTGAAACCAAGGTGTGGCTCTGGTGGCAAAGGACAGCCTTCCTGGAGCTCAAGTATTGAGTTTAAGTTTCATGTGTGCATGAGTTAATAATAAAGAAAATATATAACTAATTTAGACGCCTGCACTTTATTAAAATAATCCTGAACTTTAAACCATATAATTTAATAGCTTTTCCGACCATTATACTATTAAACTATAATTTTTCCGGAATTTAACTAATCCTTAATAGGAACATTTCTATACATATGGATATGTATACATACACTGAGATTTCTTCTGCCCAGCGGGGCAATACTTCCTCATAATCTCTTCCGGAAATGTCCTATAAAAATAATTACAATAGTAAGATCAATTAATTTTGTAAGGGCATTCATTCGCATAACAATTGCTTGCTGATCGATCGATAAATCACCTATATTATAAGTATTAGATAAATGAATATGAACATACCGATTCTTAGGTTCACTGGTTACAGCACAGCAATAGTGTTAGTAGTGTGCGTGCAGACATCACATGTTCATTGAAAGTCAAAATCAAAATCAGAAAACGAGATAGACAGAAACTGTTGGAATTGAAATTTGCAGCACGAAAATGAGTAAGAACGTAGGAGAATATTATATAATATGGTGTAGTATAATTTTCTTACAGATTTATCCGAGAACTGTTGTTGGGAAGATTCCTACAAGATAAAAATTTAAAATTATTATGAAATTCATTTATATATATAAAATTATGCATGTGGATAAGCAATCATGCAACTGCAAAGAAACAAATTAAGAAAGAAAGGAACCAAGGTCGCTTAATTAATTAACGCTATTTTCTTACTTGTGTGTCTCTGGTTCTGGAAATATGAATTCATTGTATGCAAGATCCCTGCAAGATGACAATTCAGACAAGTAGTGCTGGCAATAATTATTAATTTGTATTTGCATGCAAAATGGCATAGGAATTCCTAAACAAAACGACAGGCTAGAGTTTGTGCATGACTTTGGACATTCATATATTTAACTAGATGCATGCAAAAGGCTGGCAGGCTAGAGTTTGTTCATGACTTGGGACGATAATATCTTTAATTAAATATATGCAGCTAGCATTTGAATAAAAAGCTTCAAAACATTTGCACATTACACTATTCTAAATTGAAACTTTTTACATAAATTTTCATTTGCCTAACCAGCGTCTTTGATTTAAAATGTGTTTAATTTGATGGGGAAAGGAAATAATGTTTACACTAGAACAAGTTTGAAAACATTTTATCACATTTATGCATAGATAGAAAGCATACCCCTTTTTTCTAACATTGCTGTAAATCCAGTCTGGCAATGTTCCATTGAGCATATTTCCTGTAAGATACCTGGAAAGTAAAAATAGTAACAGAAAAAACAAATTATTTGGATTCTTTTTTATTACACTATTACTGTCAGTCAAAAGGAAAAGTGTGAGAAGACAAAATTCAGATAAGATATATATGTCCAAAGGAACACATGATTTGTATGGTAAAAAATCTCATTTACCCTTTACCAATAAAAGTTTGAATTATTAAAGTTATAAGTTAGGGACGTAATTGCATGATATAAAAAAATCATGGATCGGAGTGGTAAAATTGCGGAAAAATATTAGGAGTCTGAATGTTATTCTCCCTTTTATATTAAGAAAAGATATTAAATCAATGGGATTCAATAAAGTTATCACTTACAGCTCAGATAAAAACAGTTTCTTCAAAGTATTTGGAATTCCACCAGTTAAGTTGTTGAAGCTCAGGTCACTGCAGGACGAATTAATAATAATCAATCACTAGAGAAAAAAAAAATGATCATTGAAAGCAAGGATTTGGATCCTCTCCTTACCAAATATTTCCTAAGTTTACAATAAGATTATGACATATTTCAATTAAACCTTTCTAAGACTAGGATTTATCAAGACACACTGTTTTCTTAACGGGCGCTAACAAGAGGTGCCGCTTTTTAACCAAACTGCTCCTTCTTTCTCTAGTTTTTTATCAGAAACTTTAAACTTTGGTATAAACTTGAGCAAAGAAGAAATACCGACAATAAATTCTTTAAAGAAAAATTATATCATGGAAATGGACTAGAATTGAAAGCATAATCATAGTACTTATGAATAAAACTTTAAAAAATAATAAAAATTTCAGTAAAAAAATAAGGAAATTATTTGATGAAAGATCACCCAAAATAATATATATATATGTCCTTGTTTACGGGATTGATTAGCAAGAGGAAAATATCACAAGTGGATTAACAACTCTCCCCAACCCATAAGCATAGTGAAGGTCGGCGATTGAATAAATTTTAGACAATATTTGAAAAAAAAAAAAGCAATATCAATTGAGGACAATCTTTTTTATTGTCTGCAAAATAATACAATTGCAATTTATTTTATATATAAAGCTTATGAAATATTAGATTAGATGGCAAAAATAAAAAAAAAATCAGTAATATTTTATTAATTTTCTTTTAGAAATGACTATTTCCGAAGACAGATGTGTATTTCTAATAGTATTCTTGAAAATAACCCTTTTTTAATATATCTTAAAAATTGAGGTAATATATGCAAAAATCAAATATATACAGTAGTTTAGTAATTTACTTTACGACATTATGACAAGGTTAATAGATGTTGCAGATGGATCAATGATACAAGTTTAAATGATCTCTGACCTCATATTACTAAACTAACTAGAAAATAGAACCGCGCTTCACGCGGCTTTGAAAAAAGAATTTAGTATTATCATTTTTTCTTACTTTATACTTGATAAAATTGATAAAAAAAAATATGAATTGATTTTTTTTTAAGCTGAGGCAGCCTTATAAAAAATAAAAAAACTTATTAGCTAGCAATACAAATAAAAAAGTAACGCAAGATAAAGAATAAAATGAGAGAATATATTATAGAGTGTTTTTATTCATTCCAATTATGTGTGTACAAAAAAAAAAAGATGAGCCCTTCTTTTATAGTTACATAATCACTCCATGAAATTAATGAAAAATTATAAATCATGATTCCTTATGAGATAGTGAGAGTTATATGGAAGCTAAAGGTTGCTAATGGGAGATAATGAGGAGACTAAGAGATATATGTTATGAACATCTATATTCATTTTAATTAATTCATAACACTCCCCCTTGGATGTTCATTACAAATAATATGCCTCATTAAAATTTTTACATAATATTTATTGTGTAATAACAATCAAATTAATTATAAGAAGATGAAAAACTAAATCTAAAAGAAAATTTATCTATTTATTAGATAATAGAGAATATACAAAGATGAGAAATGGTGATACCACATTGCCTCTTCAAGTTCCAACTTTATATATATAGATCTATATAGATAGATAAGAAAGTAGACTTACAGGTAGCGTAACTGACTCCAATCGGCAATGTATGGTGGGATTAAACCAGTAATGCTGCAATTTCTCAACATCCTGCAGAATTATTATGATTAATTTAATTTCTAAAAAAGATTTAATTAATTAATTATAAGGAATAGTATACAATAAATAAATTTAAAATGCAGATCACGTATTAATTAATTAATAAAAACAGATAAACATATAATTAACGTATAAAATAATTATACACGCATGAAATTAGAATACACCGCTTACAGGCTACTCAAATTAACTGACTTTGGGAAAGAAAAGCCCTTCATTTGTAGGTCAGTGACGAACCTGGAATAAACGACGAAGCCAAGTTAGAATTTTTTTTTTTTTGAATTGCCAAAAAAAAAATCAAATCAAATTAGAAATTAAGTTAATTGCGAAATTAAAAAAAGAAAATTTCCAATCCGGGGGTCATGGACTTTACAATGTCTATGACAAAACATTGTAAACCATGAAAAAGATAGTTTTTAATATTGTATGGAGAGTTCCACATTGAAAGCTAACTCTCGTGTGCGTCTGTGTCTCTCTCCTCATTTAATGAGGATGCCCGCACTAAAAAAAGGTTAATACATATGTATTTTTGTGTGTGCGTGTGTGTGGTCATTATCTAATGAGATTTTTTGTACTTTATTAAAATACAAGAACGTTAATATTATATGTTACACCATGTACTATAATGTCACTGAAAATTTTTTATACATATGCGTGTGTGTCTGAAAATTTTCTTTGTGTGGCCTCATTTTTTATTTTTTTATTATGGACACACTTTTAAGCCGTGCAATTTAATAATATTAGAAAAAACTCTGTTAAATCTTGCTACTTAAAATCATGTTCGTATAAAAAAAAAAAAAAAAGAGGACACCTGCACTAGAGAAGGATTATAAATATACACACACATACATACATATATAGAGAGTTTGGATTATTATTAATTGTTCTTACAAATATTGAAGGCTTGACATATTAAAAATTCCTGGCGGAAGCTCCCCTTCGAAGTTATTTCCCAACAGGTTTCTGTGAGATTAAAGCAAAGAAAAGAAATATTATTAATAATAAGCTCGCGCGTGTGGGAGAATTCATTGTTTTTGTATGTTTTCTCGCATCATGCAAATTGGTTTACTTTTATATGAGGCGAAATGTATACTGCGACTATTCTAAATCAAATCTGTTATGATACAAACTACATTTCTACCTTTAATTGAGGAGGGACATCCATTCTACCCAGCCCATATTCCTACCTTTACTTGGCATGGTGTGCCAACGGAGTATATGTCAGAGTTTGGTTAACATTTTTATGTAGCAAATTATTAAACTCCAACAAAAGCAGATTGTTTACACAGAGAGTACCCAAGTTTCAGTTGAC
Source organism: Citrus glauca (assembly GCA_029633175.1). Lineage (NCBI taxonomy): Eukaryota > Viridiplantae > Streptophyta > Magnoliopsida > Sapindales > Rutaceae > Citrus > Citrus glauca. Next base: position 27,588,804 of record JAQOOD010000008.1, read on the forward strand.
ACATAAAAGGATAAAATGAATAGGCTTACAGAAAATAGAGGTTGTCCCATTTTGCAATGAATCTGGGGATCGGACCAGAAAAATAATTCCCAGCTATTTCCCTGCATTGACAAATAAAATTTCCACTACTGATATTTGCAGACTTCAAACAATAAGCAAGAAAAATCTAGACCAAATTAATTACAATCCTTAAAAATAACAACAACAATAACAATTAGAAAATGAACAAACATGACACTTACAAAATCGTCAGATTCTTTAGATTCTCATAAACTTTTGGCAAATCCCCCCTTAAATTGTTGGATGCCAACCACCTGCAACCACATGAAAGTTATTTTTAGGTTATGTTTAAGATTGAAGTGTTGTAAATTTTAATATGGTATTGGTATGTACGTAGATGAATGATTGACATATAATAATTGCATACTAGCCAAATATGTGTGTGCGCGCGCACACGTGTGCACGTATAAATGAATTTTCAAGTACAAGCATATATGTAGTACATAATTAGTTACAAGCGTATATATACACGACGAGATCAACATCCTAATTAACCATTTTATAAATTCCATAGATAAATACTTCCACACACTTACAATTCTTCAAGATTGCTTAATTTTCCAAGTTCTGGTGGGAGTGTACCTCTGAGTCCATTCTCCAGCACAGATCTAGATATTAGAAAATATATATGAAATTAAAATTGTATTGTATTTTCAAACAAATAAGCTAATTATTGATTTAAGTAGCTGGCTTTATGATTTTTAAAAGTAGAGTGAGATTTCATACAAAACCCCGAGCTGAGAAAGGTCTCCCAGTTCACGAGGAATTTCCCCCGATAGCTGATTGCTCCACAGTTCCCTAAAATGCCCGGAAGTACATAGTAAGATAAATGCAAATGCAATTTTTGGAGTAACTAATTAATTGAATATTTCAATATTTTACTTCCGAATTTTTCGTTGGAAGAACTGTCGGATTTTGCTGAGCAAATGTAATTATTTCTATGTTGCTCTTCTTTTTTCATAATTGGTCATATGTTTTGTTTTCTTAATTTTTTAAGGATAAGATTCATTGCGTATCCTCATTTAAGTGTCATTTTTTCCGTTAGTAGTAAAATTTTTCTTGTACCCTTTAGATTTGCCTAAGAATAAAAAAATAAATTGCATTGCATGTGAAGATTCTTACAATGTTTGAAGAGATGACAAGCGCCCCAACGATGGTGGTATCTCCCCCGTGAGTAAGTTCTGGCCCAGATTGCTACGGCAGGAAATCATAGACGTATGATGGTACTTCATAGTAAGAAAAATGAAGGGAACCAAAAATCTTCTATCTATTGAGATTTCATATCTCTTTGTGTGTGTGTGTGTGTGTGAACAAGCATGCATAATGTACAAAATCATGTAGTAATGATAAAACATCCTAAAATTTGAATCTTAAAAAATTTGAAATGTCGACTAAAATTCCTTGGGATGGCATGACACTTCACCGATTTGGATCCTCTTCAAATTCAATGCCGTCTGTTATTGGCGGTTGGCCCCCAAGGGCCTGGCCAACTGGTTAAGTGTCACATGTCAATAGTGCTTTAAAAATTCAGGATAGTGAAGGAGAGAATCTCAATCTGACACTTCACTTAGAGACAAAATATGAAGGAATAATTTTAACTCAATGATCGTAGTAACTAATAAAAGACTTACAGCATTTCTAGGTTCCTCAAATTCCCCAAGCTTGTTGGTATGCTCCCAGTTAATTGATTTTTTGATAAATCTCTACTCATCACACAAATCCAGTGTATCAGAAGAAAAAGAAAAAGATAAAGAAAAAGGGAGCTATTATTGAATTACTTGCGGCAAGTGAGGACTTACAGAGTGATAAGCTGAAATAAATACCCAATCTGGTAAGGAATGGAGCCATGAATTGTGTTGTCGGATAGATCACTGTTGAGTTTGACATGTATATATATAAAACCATATCAAATATGTATGCATGTATTAATTAAGGCAAGAGTAATTTTATTTATTTATTTAAGTTATATCAAATAATTATATCCAAGCTTACGATGATATATATATAAGTATTTTAGTTGTTTAATTTATTAAATTTAGTTATAAAAGCTTATGCAAAATGATTGATCATTGAAGTAATTATTTAATTGTACATACAGTGTCTGCAGGTATGTCAGAGCAGCCACATGTTCCGGGATTTCTCCAGTTAAGGCTACACTCTCCATGATTCTGTATTCAAAATGATTAACATGCAGTTAATAATGGAAATTAACCTTACTCTTGTTACGACTGTCTAGGCAAGTAATTAGATTAGAGTTGGAAGTTGGAACATGTACATGCCGGAGATGTGCGGGGTCCCTTTATCGACGCGGCAAGTGATGGTAATATTGGAATTAAGCTTTGGCATCTCACGGCAAAATGAACTCAATTTTGGTGGTCGTGCCTTCCACTGCAAATTCGACATCATGTCGGTGAAACCGTCCACTGCCAACAATATTTCCGTCAACAAATGTTGTTAAAGTGATCATGAGCAAATGGATCTATGCTAGCTATATAGCTGCAGGACAAAAACATTCGTTCCACTCTTAATTTATAAAAGTTGCATGCATTATCGAATTTGCTATCTAATTATAATTTCGTTTGTTTTAACTTTTAGCAATTCTCAATACAGAGAATTTATGCCCACCTGATAATTAGTGATCATATATATATATTGATCTTATAATAAGGTAGTTCATAATATAAGAGATAAGTTAAAGGACAAAAAAAACACATATTTTTGATATCCTATAAGATAAAATACACTATAATAGTTTTTTTTTTTAATCTTTTAACTTATGTCTACTCAAGTAAGAGATTCTTTTTTTGTGAAATTATATATATATATATATATATATATGTTGTAAACTGATCATGCGTATATAAACTGATCATCCTATGTACTTATATGTATACAATAATGCAAACCGCATGCTAGAGAACCATAAACCCTTTAAAATTATGAAATTTAATTGAGATATAAAGAATTATTAGCATATATTACCTTCATGACCAGGTAGATCACCTACTTTAGTATCATTTTCAGCAGCACTCTGAAATTTGAACTCGGAGCCAAGTTGACAAAGAAGAAACAAAATTAGTAAGGACACAGTCTTAGAAATTAGAACCACGCGATGCCCAGCAGAACGTTCATCCATTTTATTTTATTTATTTTTAACTTTTAATTCCTAGCTGGCTGTTCTAAACTTTCAGTTCGCTTACCCACTCACTAGCTAGCTCCTGTCTGGCTGCGCTCATTTGATCATTTCTATCGCCGATATTTTTATACAGAAGAAGAGATGCCTGTCTTGATTAAATAACACGCCACCTGTGCTTTTGTATTTTGAGGGTAAAAGAGTAATTATAGAATTCAGAAAAGGAAAAAGGAAAAAAAACAAGGTGAAAAACGTTGTGATGGATTAAATAAAGTCGAATCAATTTGGGTAATTGAAAAGTATTTGTTAAAGGGATGATTAAAGTTTAAAGATATTTGTGATTGATTAACGTTGAAAGCTATTGGGGATAAGAAGCACGTTTACTTGTCTTCCTCTCTATCTCTTTCTTCTTCACAACAAAGATGCTAATGGCGGTTCCCTAGATATATGTTTGCATTGCTTTTTACTTTCTTGTACTTCACATGCATGACTTGTTTTCCAATTTATTTATTTATTTTTCTTTGCCTTGTACTTAACCTTCTCTGTAGGGTTAAGATTCATTATGTCTCCTTAATTAGGTGTTTTAATTATTATTTATAAAGCCTTCTCTTTCCACGGATATATACATATCTCTGTATGCTTGTGTTTTCTAATTCAGGATACTAGATATGTATTGATCTGGTCCAAGATCCTAAATTTTGTTAAAGTTAGAAAAAATTACTAGGTCATATGATTTAATGGTATAGTGCCATTATATGATTAAACTAAATGCTTTAATAGATTTCTAATACTTTAGCAAAGCTCAGGATCCCCTAAATATACATACACATCCTTCAAAAATAAAAAAAACAAAAGGAGTTTAAAATTATAATAATTAATTGTAGGACGGTCAAAGCAAAGTGTGGATGTGTTGGCATATATTTCCATTTGATCGAGGATATGTGGCCGGGAAATATGTTAACCAGACCCTCCATGATATTTTGTTTCAAGTTTTGAACGAAATGTAAAGAATTTGTGGCTTTGTTTAAATGTGGCCAGATTTTTGTCGAATTTTGCTGTTTAAGCCTTCAAATGATCTTTATTTCAGAAATTTTTAGAATGTACTCATTGATTTATATGTTCTAGTTGTTGGATTATGGGTCCTTTGCTTCACTTATTTGAAGGAAATTATCATTTGTATATCTTAGTTTACTCCATTATTAAAAGTACTACAATACTTTGAGGGTGTATCAATCGTTCACCCTAAATTGACAAAATATATCAGCTGACCACCAAACCGTTAGTTGCCGTTTAAGTATGATAACGTCAGAAGGGTAATTTGGTCTTTTCATATGATACAAGTGATAATTTAAGGGTATACAATTGATAAAAATAGAATTTAACGGTATACAAGTGATACTTTTTAAGGGTAAAATCGTCAATTCACTGTAACTCCGTTAACTTTTAAATAGTAACTAACGGTTTGGTGGTCGGCTGATACATTTTGTCAACTAAGGGCGGACTATTGATACACCCTCAAAGTGTTGTAATATTTTTTATAACAGAGCAAATGTAGGGTATATGAATGATAATTTCCCTTTATTTTATCTTTAATTTATGCATGGTAGATTATCATGTAATAGTAACCCGATATTAAGTTCAAGTTATTATTGGAGTCTTATTGGAGTCTTATGGTAAACTATTATCATGTAATTTTATCTTTAATTTATGCATGGTAGATTATCATGTAATAGTAACCCGATATTAAGTTCAAGTTATTATTGGAGTCTTATGGTAAATAAGGTTTAAAAAAACTAATTTCTTATGTCATTAATAAAATTTGAGATTTTTGTAATAAAAATTATAGTTTCAATTTTATAAAATTTTAGTTCAAGTGCGGAATCTTTTTATAAAACGATATACGCATACCTGATTAACTGAACCGACATACATGTAGTCTAATTTTTGTTTTTTTCTTTAAATGGTCCTCGACAATGTCGAGAAGAAACTTAAAATAAAACTAAGAAAAGAGTAAAATAAAAACAAGGAGTAGAGTCTTTAAGAGAAAGCCAAGCCTCTCAATCAAAAAAATACAAGCCAACAAAACATTAAGCACCAAATCAACTAAAGCGATTTTAAAGGGATTGGGAAGCATCCTTCTGAAGGAAGACACGGATCCCAGGTGGTGTGTTAAGTTTTAACCACGCATTGGTCTTAAATGTTTTCCACTTGTTTTTCGCACTCAGCGATTTCTTGAAATTTCCATGCAGCTTATCCCAAAAAAAAAAAAATTCATGAAGATTAGATTCGTGGCTCTAAAGCTCTTCAAACTTCAGGAATGCCACTAATATAATCCAGCAAGTATCAGTGGTGACAGACTGTTTCTATTTAGATTCTTAAATAATTCCCAGATTACACGATTCGTTATTCACTCATTAAAGGAAAAGAAAGATGCTATGATAAAGTAATTCTCCAATTTTCTGGTCCTTTAATTCGCAGACTTTTTATGTTCTTGGATCTGTTCTAGCTGCCATGCAACTTTTATGGCGGGTGATTGAAATTGAATCAGTTTCAATATTCAGTTTTTTGGGGGAAAAAAAAAAGGAATTCCATTGTATGGATGTTGGTATTTCTATACAACATCCATTTAATATTTGTACGTTGCCATCCTCATTGTACACATCATTGAGTCTTCATTAATATTTTAATACCTACGTAATTTAGTTCATCTCAAGTATTACAGGCAAATTAGGATTTTACATATTATATGTATGTGAGGTCCACATTAGTCTATACAGCGATTTTTTAGCATGAGGAAAACGCATAAGGCAAACTTATATGATGAAGTTGGCGTGAACCATAGAGAAGATGCAAGACATGGGTGTTACTTCACATGCGGACTACAAGGTCAAAGTAGTTGAAGATAAATCAACCTCTACATAGATGTTATCTATCAAGATCAAGCAAGCAATATTCCTTGAGATGGAAATTACAATTGGCGTGATCATTGAAGATTGAGATAAAATTGTTTTGATTGAAAGCAGATGATAAACAGATATTGAAGAGATAATATTGTTATATTATAGTGAAGAGTTCCTTATAAATCTAAAGGCTTTGGGAGTTATCAAAGGAAAAAAATTTAGACTCTTCATTACACGTGATTTGTCTGTAAATCTACACTTCGTCTTTCACTACTTCTCGAATGAAGTAATACTAAACTCCCATGTGCTTTGTCCTGGATTGAAAGGCTGGATTCCTTGCAATATGCAAGGCACTCTGACTGTCACAAAACACAGAAATTTTCTCCTATTTGTGCCCGAGCTCCTTTAATAACCTTTGTATCCAAATAGCTTCCTTGCAAGCTTGTGTAGCAGCCATGTACTCTGCTTCTGTTGTAGATAAAGCCACAACGGTCTGCAGTTTCGAAACCCAGCTTACAGCTGCTCCCGCAAGTATAAACACATAGTCAGTAGTGGATTTTCTTTTATCAAGGTCTCCTGCAAAATCTGAATCCACATAGCCTCTGACAGTAAACTCCGATCCTCTATAACATAATGTAACATCGGAGGTTCCTTTGATATATCTCAAAATCCTCTTCACAGCTATCCAATGCTCTCGACCAGGATTTGCCATGTATCGACTAACTACTGCCACTGCTTGTGTAATGTCTGGTCTTGTACATATCATAGCGAACATCAAACTTCCCACTGCTGATGCATACGGTACTCGAGACATCTCCTTCCTCTCCGCTTCATTGTTAGGACACATACTTGAGGATAACGTGAAATTAACAGGAAGTGGGGTAAAATTGACTTACAATCTTGCATGTTGAAATGCCGCAAGATTTTCTTCAAGTAGTTCTTCTAAGAAAGCCAAATCTTCTTGTTATTTCTGTCTCGGTGAATTTGCATCCCTAGAATCTTGTTTGCTGGTCTCAAGTCCTTCATTTCAAACTCCCTAGCCAACTGTGCCTTTAATTCTTGGATTCGATCTTTGTTGGGGCCTGCTACCAACATGTCATCTATATACACAACAAAATAATGAAATCATTATCTTCAAACCTTTTGTAATACGCACAATGGTCTGAACTGAGTCTGTTGTATGCAAGGCTCATAATGAAGAAATCAAATCTCTTATACCAATACCTCAGCGCCTGTTTAAGACCATATAGAGATTTGTTCAACTTGTAAACCAAGTTTTCCTTTTCTGTTTCTGTAAAACCTTCTAGTTAGAGCATATATATTTCTTCTTCAAGTTCTCCATGAAGAAATGCAGTTTTCACATCTAACTGCTTTAGATGTAGGTCAAATGTAGTATACATTGCCAAGACTATTTTGACTTTTGTGAGTTGAACCACCGGCGAAAATATCTCGTTGAAGTCAATACCTTCTTTCTAAGCATATCATTTCACCACCAATCTCGCACGATACCGCTCCACTTGGTCATTGCCATCACATTTGATCTTGTAGACCCATTTGTTTCTAATGACTTTTCTTCCATGTTGTAGTGGTATAAGTTCTCATGTCTTATTCTTGTATAGAGCTTCAATTTCTTCTTGCATTATTGTCATCCACAAAGCAACATCTGAGTTTTCTAAAGCTTCATGGAAAGTTAAAGGCTCTCCATTCTCTATTAGAAGATAGTATGCAATGTTGATATCTATAACATACTTCGAGTGCCATGCTGGCGGTCGTCTCTCACGAGTTGACCGACAAACTTCTGAAGCCTCGGACTCGATTGGTTCTTGTTCCTCGTGCTCTGGTACTACTTCAGAAGAATCTGAATCTTCTTGATTATTTTCCACATATACCGGCATAGTCTCTGACTTTTCTTTTGCAATGCTATTATCGTCATCTTTCCTTTGTAGTTGATCTTCTACAAAAATAACATCTCTGCTGATGACGATCTTGTGGGCAGTGGGGTCCTACAGACAATACCCCTTTACTCCATCAGCATATCCCAAAAAAGATACATTTTCTAGATTTTGCATCCAACTTTGTTCTTTCTTAGGCATTGGACATCACGTACACAGGACATCCAAATGCATGAAGGTATGAGTAATCAGCTGGCTTTCCAGTCCACATCACCATCGTTGTCTTCAAGCCAATAGCTGTAGAAGGTGACCGATTTACTATATGACAGACAGTTTTGGCTGCTTCTGCCCAAAATGAATTAGGTAGACCAACAGTTCTCAACATAGCTCTTATCTGTTCTGTAAGAGTTCTATTCATCTGCTCTGCCACTCCATTTTATTGAGGAGTGTATGCCACCGTGAACTGCCTCTGAATACCTTTTTGCTTACAAAAAGCAAGAAACTCGTTGTCTATATACTCTCCACTATTATTTGTCCTCAAGGACTTGATCTTTATACTAGATTCAAGTTCTACTCGTGCTTTGTACTCTTTAAACACTGGAAATACATCAGACTTTTTCTTAATTGGATACACCCAGCATCTTCTAGAATAATCATCAATGAAAATCACCATGTACTTTGCACCTCCCATGGATATATCCAGTGATTCCCAAACATCATAATGAATCAAATCTAGATGCATTTACTTCTAGCAATAGATCTACTAAATTTTAATCTATGCTGACATCTTCTGGAATAATCATCAATGAAAATCACCATGTACTTTGCACCTCCTATGGATATATCCGGTGATTCTCAAACATCATAATGAATCAAATCTATAATGCATTTACTTCTAGTAATAGATATACTAAATTTTAATCTATACTGCTTACTTGTAACACAATGCTCGCAAAATGGTAAACTTATCGATTTGAGCCCTGGAAGTAATTTTCGCTCAGAGAGAATCTTCAAACCTTGTTCCGACATGCGACCAAGTTTGAGATGCCACATCATCGTTGACTCTTCTCCACTTGATGCGACACACTCATCAGCTTCCTGTAGTGTTTCTCTTTTAAGCATGAATAAATTAGCACCGATCTTTTCTGCCTTCATCAATACAAGCGCTCCTTTAATAATCTTCATAATTTCATTCTCCGCATGAGTTTTTCACCCATGACTGTCTATTTGTCCCAAAAACAATAGATTTTTTTTCAAGCTGTTGACATGTCATACCTCTCTAATTGTGCGAATTGTAACATTAAATATTTTTATTTTGATAGTATCAATACCAGCGATTTCCAAGGCATGATCATCTCCCATATATGCAAATCCTCCTAAGATAGGTTCATATGTGTGGAACCATTCTCTCCGAGAGGTCATGAGCTAGGTAGCTCATGAGTCTATAAGCCAGACATCAAATAGTCATTTTCTACCTTCTGAAATAGTTGTTGCCTCGTTGTAAAGAATTTTCCCATCATCCGAGGTACTTACTACACACCCCTGAGCATTTGATGACTCAGATTCTTTACCCTTTTTTCTCTTCTGGTTACTCTAACACTCTTTCGTGATGTGCCCTTTCTTACTACAGTTGTAGAGCATTTAACATTCTTCTTACTTCTGGATTTTGATCTACCATGATTTTGACTCCCACTTGGGCCATGTTCCGTTGATCTCCCTTTCATCACCGATAGCGCCTCCGCTTGCTGCGAACTTACTTGTCTGTTTTCTTTATTATTCCGCCTGCTCTCCTCATTTAATACGGAGGCTGCAACATCGTCGAAAACTAGATTGTCCATTGGATTATTGTTCGTTAAGTTAATAATGAGATGATCATATAAATCTGGTAGACTTTGAAGTAGAAGCTTTGCACGTTTATTCTCCTCTATATTATGACCTAGCGTTGTATAGTGACTTGGCCTCGTACAATTTTATGAGAGTATCTCATATTTCCTTCGCTGTATTTTTCTCTGCCACACTGGATAATACTCCATCCGCATGTGTCAAGTGTAGATCAGAAATGGCATTACCATCTATCTCGTTCTACTTGTCATCAGTTATCTTCATAAGCCTTTCTCCAATTGCTGCCAAGCAATTATTTTTCCTCAATACAGCTTTCATCCTCATTTTCTACAATGAAAAATTATTCCCTTTGAACTTCTCAATTTCATATTTTACTGCAATTTTGTTGATAAATACCGCGCACAAGTTAGTGTACCACCTTGAATAGTTGTGAGTATGTGTGAGAATGCACACCAGGAAAGTTCCTAGAAAAGACTAGAGGGGTCATAATGGTCCCATTTAAAACCCAGACTCCTTAAGCTCTTATCGCCTTTGTGACAGAACTTTCCTAGACATGTACAAAACCACACAGTTTCTTTACTCACACCCATTTTTCCGTGCTTTTCACCACAAAATTCTTGGATCGCTCCCACCGTTTCTCGTGAACAATACCGTATATGTGAACAGTGCCATATACGTGAATAGTATCGCATACGTGAACAGCATACGTGACCAGTACCCAACTCTAAAAAATACAACCAATAGCTTTGATACCGCTGTTAGAAAATTGGTGGATGAAGCAAACACGCAGCTAAAATAAAATTAGAAAAAAATAAAGAACAAGCACAAAAGAGGACACCAAAAATTAAGTGGTTCGGCTTTTAGCCTACGTCCACGAGCGAAAACAGAAGGAAAATATTAAACTAGTGAAAAGAAATTACAAACAATGTAGTATTTTAGCTCACTATCCAAAACCCTAATATACCTAAACTCTTAAATCACTAAACATACAAAACTCTCCTCTACAAGAATTACTTCTCACAACTCTCAACTCTCTCTACAAAATTGGATGCAAAATGAAATGGGAAGCTCTGCCTTGTATAGCCAAAAAATAGCTATTAAATTATTTTTTCTTTTACCACTGTCTTCATTCTTCTATTTTCTTCATTCTTCTTTTTCTTCATTCCAAATTTGCTGCTGCCAAATTCTTCTTCTTTTTCTTTGGGTGGCACCAAATCCTTCAACATTTTCTTTGGGCGGTTGTCAAAGCCAATTTGAATTTAGCTTGTTAAGGCCACCGGCTTTGACATCTATCATATCAGTTTTACTTCATTAATAATGTGTGATTTAATGCTGATACATAGAGTAATATTACCGGTCAATTTTCTTTTTTTCGTAAACTGAATTAATTAATAAAAAAATAAAAGAAAGGAATTACAATTGTTCAGAGGGGATATAATGAGTTTTATCCCTTAAAATTTGTAAGAAGTTAAAGTAGAAAAAAGAAAAAAGTATGAAGTTAAACCAAAAGAGGTAACTATATAAAATGATATTTTAGAAACTCATTAGCATCATGAAAAAGTAACTCCAAAATCTCTAAAGGCGGAGTCTGCCACCAAGTAAGAGAATCACAAATAAGACCCAAGTTAGTTAGTTAAATGATCAGCCACATAGTTAGTTTCTCAGAAAATATGAGAGAATCTAAACGCCACAGAGTTGATGAGATTACAACAATTCAACCATCTGTTATAAATACCCCATGGAGGATTGAGCGAAGGATTGGAAAAAAGATGAATGACTAACATAGAGTCGCTTTCTAGCCAAAGACAATACCAACCCTTGTCATGAGCAAATTCAGTAGCTAACGTAGCTGCCATAATCTCAGCAAAGTAGGCAGTGTTAATGCCTAAAGAAAGACCGAAAGCACCTAAAAAGATCCCGTGTAATCTCAAAAAACACCACCACAAATTGAGCTACCTGGATTACCTTTAGATAAACCATCAATGAAAACATTCAAGAATGCAATAACACGAATTTCTCATATCAGATTACTACTAACCTACCATAAATTAAAAATAAAATAAATGAAACAAAGTATCCTTAATTCCAAAAACCAAACGGAAGATAAAAAAATCAATGAAAACATTCTTAAAATTTCTTTAATAAATAAATAAAGATCATTTGAAGGCTTAAACAGCAAAATTGGACCAAAATCTGGCCATATGTGTAACAAAGCCACAAATTCTATAGAACTTGTTCAAAATTTTACCCCACCCGTAAAAGATAGAGGGGGGGCACGAAACGAAAATTAATTTTTTTAATCTCTTGAACTCAAATGGTCAGTAAACTAAAACTGTTTGAAGAACTTGGAAACAGTATAAAATTTTGTTTTGAGACTCAATTTCATATTTAATCTAATTGAAACCTTTAATTCGAACATACCCACCTCCTTGCTTCGACCGAGAATAATCATTAAACTTTTAAACCTCTTTATTTATTCTTCTTTTTGACAGAAATATCTAAAAAAAATATTGATTTTGACTTTTGTGACGAATATATGTACTTTTATTTTCCTATTGTGAATAAAGCAGTTTCCCTTTTCTTGTTTTATTTTGATTCTCTTCATTTTGGGTTACATCAATAATGCCAGCCTACAATTGTTCTTCATGCCTGTTAAAAATTCAACAAGAATAGTATCAATTAATATTTTCAGGCTTTATCGGGCCCTTTGAATACGAATTCACCTGCAAAGAAAAAGACTATATTCTCAGGATTTTATCAGAGTCTTCTTTTTTTTGTCTTTTGCATTTTGAAAAAGTTCTTCTTTGTTAGATAAGCAAACTATTTATTGATGGTATGTGACCTCAGACATTCAAGCATTCAAACAAGTGAGAGGAATCGATACAGAAACTTCTGCTTGTATGTGATATACTGGCCTTGAAATGACTGTTGGGACAGAATAACCTACCACTTCAATTTATTTATAAGTAATGTTATATTTGGTTATTTAGAAATATTTGGGATTTGTTTGAAATTTATGTTAGAAGGCTCAAAAATAATTTTTAAAATTAAAAGTTAACTTTACTGTTTGATAAATTTTCTTAAAAATCACTTTTGACAAAGTAATTGTATACTATATTATAATTGATTTTGAAAAGCGAGGAGAGAGTAATTTTTCAAAATTTAATTTTGAGAATCAATTTTTTGTTTAATATAATTTCATATATATCCCTACATATTTTACTGTGAACCCAAAATTATCCTTAATTAGGTAAGAAATAAATTAGAAAATTTAAGATCATTATTATTTTGATTTTTTTTCACGCACTCTTTTTACCGCAATTCTTCTTTGTCCCATTACCTCTACCATCAAAACTTCTCTAGTACTGCAAATAAGATCACAACTTAGGTTAATATAGTAAATCCACTACAATTTAATACTCAGATAAGTTAATAAACTCTATTATATAATAATTTTACATAGTCCCCTACTTGGGCTAAAGGTCTAAATTAATGATTTCCATAAACTACTAAGATAATTTTTTTTCTTGAAATTCTTATGCAACTATGTAGTCTCATTCAAATCATGAATTTATAATTTGTTAAAATTAAAAATATAATTGTTATGATATTTAATTAAACAAAATTTGATGGTTGTGAAGAGAAGAGGATATAAATGCTTCTTATCTCCAAATTCCAACGGCTTTCAACTTTAACCAATTAACTTTAATTAATCAGTCAAAATATTTTTTTCACCTTCTTTTCTTGTACCCTCAAAATACAAAGCGCAGGTGGCTTGTTATTTGATCAATTCTGGCATCTCTTCTCCTATATAATAAATATCGGCAATAGAAATCAAATTAGCAGAGCCAGATAGGAGCTAGTGAGTGAAGAAGAAGAATGTTATTTTGCATTTCAGCAATTAATACAATGCACTGGTTCCACTATTTATCTAAAACCCAGAACGGATCCGATGTACTTGAAAACATGTGAAGTAATTAATGAGTTCAATTTGGTTTCAAGCAGTGCTTGACAACTGAGTCAATTTACTGGTTATTATATTGTTATATCATGCATTTTTCTTTCAATTTATTTGTATGCACCCTCCATGACGGCAGCTATTGGATTTGGCCTGCTCCCAAACGTAGAAATGTGGTGCCATATGAAAATGACTGCTACATATTATTTATACACATGCTCGCCAATATTTAGTGTCTATTATTTGTTCAAACAAAAGTTTTGACTACACTATCGAATGGAGTATTTTAGCATCTCAAGTAGCTAAAAATAAGCCATTATTATTATTATTATTTATTGGATTTGGCTATGTTGGAATTGCTCTAGAGCACCTCTTCATAACCACATGATCAAAATTATAATGAATTTTTTTATTATTTATTATTTTATGTATATGACTGATAAGAGATTCGTGCTCCATCGTAAATCTACTCCAACATAATCATAACCTTTTTTGAAACTACCTAATGCCTATTTCATAGCATATGCACGAGGGTATCACTCACTACCTGACAAGAGTTTTACATTACAACCGTCGCAAAATTTTAGTTTATTTAAGTACAAGCTTGTCAATGTATTTACCAAGTTTTGCATTTCGTATCACAAGCCAGCTCCAATATTTGTGTACTTATTATAATGAGCACTTAGAATGTTGTGACGATTATTGCGTATGACCATAAAAATAATTTGTTTACATGGTACTCTGTTATATTCAGCTGAACAATCTACTCTGACTATGAAACAACCCGCCCCGCACCCCCCAGGGCGAATCTATCTAAACTCGTAAAATCGGATCGATAAAATAATAATATCTAAGGATTTTACCGAAAATTCGACAGAATCTCCCCTGTAAATATAACATTTCCAAACCTATAGTTTACAAAACAACACTCCCAATAATATCTCAATAACCATCCAAACTTCAAACACCAACTTCTCCAATCAACATATCAAATGTCACCCAAATCACTCTAATATAAAAACAAATACAATGATTATCTTTAAATACAAAACATAACCATAAATACAACTCACAAATCCCAAATATCAAAATATTAAATCTACGACTCCTAACACCATCACGCGGCCACAATTTCAAATCTAACTACCGATACTGGGTCGACTGATGTACCTGCAAATCTTCTGTGGGGGGGAATAATATGATAAAAACATAATGAGTATAAAACTCAGTGAGTAGAGAGTAGTTTTTGAAAAATAAATTTATTTAAAAGAATTACTCTTTCTCAAATTATTATTCTATCTTTCTCAAACTATCACATTCTCTTTTAAACCACTTACTTGAGCTACCTTCATTCGATTACCGCTTAATAGGACACTCCCTTAACTTTCATAACTTTCATACTCTTTGGGCTTCTCGCAATGCGTCATTCGCCCACTTATCTCATAATTATATAAACATCTAGAGAGTCCTCCACTAAGCCAGTAACGAATTCAAGCATCCAAGCTAAAACTGTAAAACAATCTTTCTTTTCTTTTCAAATCTTGTTTGGCTAAAATCAACTTTCTCATTTTCCAGAAAATATAGAATACATAATGCATTTTCGTGCTCATGATGAAATATTCACGCATGCCCATGTTCATAAACACATATCAACATATCATATCAACACATCACATAAACACATGGGCAAAACATATAAATCATTCTTTGTACATATATAAAAATAAACTTTTCAAACATATCAAATATATATATTGTTTATTGTGATTCATTTGGAAATCCAGTTTACTTACATAAACATATTTAATTTAAATCAGTCACTGAAATACTATATTACATAAATTTGCGTAAAAATCGATGGAATCATAATACTTGTCATATCAAATACTGTATATCAAAAGTTATCATCAAACAAGTACCTAGGGGAATGATCTCATCATATCCGAACCTCAACGGACAGGCAATGACGTACTATCTGGGTACCGCCACGCCCCAGAGCTTCACGGATAGATAGGGAAAATCTCATATCTCATCATATCTAGTAGTCCTCAAAGGACAAAAGCGCCCAAGCACACGGCCCAAAGCCTCTGTGTGTACTCAGACGGGCCCCAAAGGCCTGTATATCATTTGTATCTCAATAGCTGTCTGTATCTCATATCAGTATATCTGTGCTCATCATACTGCATGCATATGCCCCCAAAAGGCAAACGCGCCCAAACACACGGCCCAAAGCCTCTATGTGTGTTCAGACGGGCCCCAAAAGCCTTTATCTCATCTCATATGTATCTCTATATTCATATCATATTATCTGTTTTTCTGTATCTGGAGGGAAGGGTACTATTTAATGATTTCTTAAATAACATTTAATACACATGTACATAAACATATAATCTCATCTGAAATCTCATTCTCTTTTTCTTTAACATATATCAAATCCATTCAATTCTATATCAAGCATTTATTCAAAAACGGTAATAAAATCATTATTCAAACTCTTTCTCAGTAATAATAAAATCAACACATATAAATAAAATCAATTTTCCAGAATCATTAAATCGAAGTATCAAATACTTATTTTTCAAACATACTGCATTGTATCATAAAATCATCGTATATTATGAAAATAAATTTTGTATATTCCACTCACAGTGACGATGTCCAAACTTGGTATCAACCACGTCCGCGAGTTGATTCTCATTCACGGATCCTCCTAATCAAGGAAACGACATAATCATTATCGATAAATTAGAAATACAACTAATCTTACATAATACAACTCGAAACAAATATCTATCGCCAATAATTATTCCCGCATGTACAAAATTACCAAAATACCCCTACATGCCAAAATTACCAAAATGCCCTCAACATCATTATTTAACCAACATATCCATAGAATCTTCAATTACCAAATTGTTCTCAATTCGGATCACGGAAATAATCACAATGCTAGAAATGACGAAATTACCCTCGGAGCGTAAAATTACCGAAATGTTCTTAACAACTTAAATTACCGAATTATCCTCGAATTCACAAATTACCTTACTGCCCTAACCTCAAATTGCCAAATTACCAAATTACCCACTGATTTCACAAATTACAAAATCACCCCCAAAGTTTATGAAATTACCGAATTGCCCCTGCCGGTCAACGTTGACCGGACGTTAGTCAACGACGACGGGGAGCTTAGTTCTGATAGTTCCGGCCACGCTGAGTCAAATGGTGACGGCGGTGACGTCCCACGCGCGGCGACGGTGGCGGATCGAGCTCCCAAAGCCGCGAGTTTTCCAAGAGCAAATCGACGGCAATCCGGCCGATTCAGGTGACGGGGTCGGTCGGAAAATGATGCTGGTGACGTGAGGAGTGGAACCCAGCTGGACGTGTGCCCAAAATCCGGCGAAATCGACGGTGACGAAAACGGGTTTGGCCGCGGGTTTTCGAGCTTCACCGGCGGCGTTCCTGACGTTTTACGGCAACTAGGCCGGCACGGATACGTTAATATTCTCTCAAGCTTCAAAACGGTACCTAGAATGCTCGGAACGGAGGCCGGAAATGGGAGAACCGACCGGGTCAAAGCCGCGGGTCGGGTCGGGTTTCTCGGGTCAAACCGAGTCAAAACTCTCTCTCTCTTCTGTCTCTTTCTCTCTCTTAATTTCCAAAACAGTTCTCCTTGTCCACAAATATAAACCGGCTCTCTTTTTTTTTTTTTAACATAAGCTTAATACAGATTAAGCTTATACTGAATCTGTAACGGAATTAAAATCCGATCACTCGAGCTCTTAATCGCGCTCAATTTATCTCAATTTGAAGATGAAAAATTAAGTCATACATTTAATGAAGAAAATTAAAATGCATATGTTACAGACTGTTAAAACTCAATTTGTTTGTTGGGTTTCAGGTTCCAGCATACTCTCTGTTCAGCCCATCCAAGCTATATAGATACACACACGTTCAGGATTCCAGTAAGTGCTTCTGCTTAAAACCATTTTATGATTCACCCATGCCATTGCTAAATCTCTGATTGATGTGAATTTAAACATGAAAATTTCTAAAACTTGTTTATAGAATTTGATGGTTGATGATGATCTTTTATCAAGTTAATATTTTACCGTCGTATCACTTAATTTTAAAGTTATGATAAATATATTTTCAATAAATTATTGTATTGGATCCTTGGTTAAGCAGAGAACCAATTCGTAACTTGTTCTATTGAAGCTCGAAGCTAAGACCTGAGTCTTAGGAAAGTCGCTTTTACTACTGGAGTGACCTTAGCGATTAATTATTGTATTTGATCCTTGGTTACCAAGAGAATTTATTCGGAACTTGTCCTATTGAAGCTCGAACGCAAGACCTGAGTCCTAAGAAAGTGAGCTAGACCTTAGCTTCAATTCTCAGTTTTTTGTTCGATACATCATTATGTTCTGACTAGTATCATTCTGTCGATTCACGCATATGACACAATTTTACTCTGATCAATGTTGTTGGGTGACTTCACTATTCCGATACTATTCCGATAGATGTTCTGTCAAGTCCCATGGAAGTGAGATGAATCCATTATATATTTTGTCTTGTCCCTCCAAGTACTGAAAGTGCTAGTCTCTTTTCTGCCATCTGTACTTTATGTGTGTCATGATTGTAGCAGAAGCCCATACGAGCTCATAAGATGTATACTTTACTGAGATGATAATGAACATGAAATTAACAGGGAACATTTGCCCGAGGATATGGCGGCGTCGAAAGCGACAGAGGCGATGATTGGGACATTGACAGAGAAAGTGTTTTCTGCTTTGCTGACTCAAGCTCAGTACGCACTTGATTTTAAAGATCAGCTGGAGGCAATGAAGACAAAGCTTGAGCTAATGACTGCCTTCATCTCCGGCACTGATAAGCAGAAAACTCGGGGGGAGTTCATGCAGAAGATCTTGCCTAACCTGAGAAAAATAATTTATGAAGCTGATGACATAATGACGGATTGCCAAATTAGAGATGAATATCGGAAAGATGGGTTTTGCCACAGGTTCTCAGTTCGTGACTTGTTTTTCATATACCAAACAGGCAAGGATTTGAAGCATATCAATTCACGGATTGAGAAAATGGAGTCTAGCTTGGGGGTGTATGGAAGAGCAGAACAGCCAATCATCCAGCAGGGGCCTAATAATTCATCATACCAAATATTTAAATATTCCCCAGAGGACCAGGAACCATCTGAAATAATCGGTTTGGAGAAGGACTTGGAAAAGATTAAAGGGTGGATCCTTAGCAGTAATGAGAAGCTTCAGCAAATCGGTATTGTGGGTATGGGTGGTTTAGGCAAAACCACCATTGCCCAAAAGATATTCAATGATAGAGAGATGGTTGCATACTTTGAGAAGAGGATATGGGTGCCAGTTTCTCAGAATTTCAGCGAGGAACGAGTCATGAGGGCCATGTTGAAACAGCTGGGAGAGGATGAATCGGGAATTGAAGAAAGTCATTTGCTGCACAAAATTCAACAGAGGCTCAGTGACAAGACCTGTCTCATTGTAATGGATGATGTGTGGAGAATGAATCTAGATTGGTGGAAGAATTTATATCCGACTGAAAAAAGATGCTTCGTCATCATCACATCTAGAAATGAAACCGTTGTCAACAGTATGGGAGTTGATGAGTCAAGAATTCATCGCCCAAAAATTTTAAATGAAGAGGAGAGTTGGTCATTACTCTGCAAGCATGCATTTTTAACGAGCAAGGGAAAATGCCCCAATAAGGAGTTTGAAAAAAAAGGTAGAGAGATCTTGAAGAAATGCGGGGGACTACCGCTGGCAATCAAGACAATAGGAGGCTTGCTTGCTCCAAAAGTCCATTCCCTTAGTGAGTGGAATAAAATCAATGATGATTTTCATCTATATTTGACAACCGAAAGAGAGAACAATTCGGTGGTGGCTTCTCTACGACTGGGCTATGATGAACTCCCCACACATCTAAAGCAGTGCCTCTTGTGTTTCTCTGTTTATCCCGACGACTTTGAGATAAGTGGTGAACAGATGGTACATTGGTGGGTGGGAGAAGGACTCATCCGGGGTAGGGACAATCGGACTGCTACGGAATTAGGCTTTGATTATCTTTGAGAGCTAGTAAGCAGATGCTTGGTTGAAGTTGTGCATCGAAGAGGCTATGATGGCAGGGTCTATAGTTGCAAGATGCACGATCTGGTCAGGGAGATGACCATTCAGATTGCAAAAGATGAGGCTTTTTGCAGCTTTGATGAACAAGGCAGGCAGAAATTGACACAAGACTCGCGATGGTTCGGTTTCAACAGTGACATGGATCCAAAATCCCTGAAAAAAAGTTTAAGGCTCAGGGCATTGATACTGCAATCAAGCACTCCAGTTTCCCTTTGGAATGTGAAATCACTCATGTCCCTGAGGGTGCTGGATTTCTCATACTGTAAGCTTGATCTAATTAATGTTGAGGATCTATTGGATAAGATCTCTTCACTTAAACGCCTTGCATGTCTCAACTTGAGCGGAGTTGCAGGCAATATTGAGCTCCCATCTTCAATTCAAAAGCTTCGCAATCTCCAAATACTTGTTCTGAGGAGGTGCACCAAACTACATCCATCAATTACTAGTTTGAAGAAGTTGATCATCTTGGACCTCGGATCTTGTCCTATCCAGTATCTACCTCGTGGACTCGAGAAGCTAATTTATCTCCAGGAGCTGTCTGGATTTCGGGTGGCGAGTCAGTCTAACACACAAGGCTGTCGACTTAACGCCCTGCTGGGACTGAAGCAGCTAAGAGTTCTACGAATGTCCATAAATAATGAGAGTGAAATCTCGGAATGGAATGTCTTATCACAGCTCAAGAAACTCAAAGTTTTAGCTATTGATGCAGAGGATTGTAAAGAAAAACATGTATCACAGATGCTGGATAGGCTTTTGCCTCCTCCGAGCCTTCAGGAGCTTTACCTCAGGCGATACCGCCACGAAATTCTGCCAAAATGGATTAATCTTAAGCACCTCTCAAGCCTGCAATATCTATGTCTTGAGGATGGAGACATCAGCAACTTCGAAATCAGTTCTGAATCTGATCAGGATAGCAATGGCACTACATGGGTCCTTGAGGGTCTATGTTTAAAGTTCATGCCAAACTTAATTCTTGATTGGAATGTTTTGCTCAAGGATATGCCTATACTACGTTATGCAGAGGTTAGCCGTTGCTTCAATCTGAAAAATACCCCTTTTCCTCTTGACAAGCCGGCTGTCTGGAAGAAGAATCAAGATTGAGAAATCAGAATGTATGGTATTATATTATTATATTAGTAATTAATTTAATTTATTTTTATTCTACAATTAAGATTTTGTAATTATTGTTGTAACCAATTTTTTTTATTTTGTTGATTATATAAGTTTAAATGGAGAATTGTTATTTTTATTATAATAGTAATCAATTTAATTTATTTTTATTCTTGAGCAATGGATTAAAATCAAGGCTTATTAAATGATATAAGGGTATAATGGTACTTGCGCACACAAATGGGGGTCTAAGTGTCTTTTTTTAAACCTTAGAGAATTTTGTGTCTCTTTTTCAAATGTTGGGGGTCTCTGTGTCCTTTTCCTTTTATAATTTTCCATTGAGGTTACAATTGTAAATTTAAAAGAGGGGTTTTATCAAGATTTTGAGAGCTGTAAACAACACCACTCGCAAAGCAAAGCTAAAGAGGGGCTTGATTGTTTTTTTGACTTAATGACTTAATTAACTTAAATTTAATTAATTAAGTCATTAAATCTATTTATTTTTTCAACTTAACGAAAATTTTCAATCATTAAATCATTAAGCTATTAAACTAATTTTTTTAACTTTTTACAAAATCTAAAAAATCTTAATGATATCATTAAAAGCTATTCTCCAAAATATCCCAATTTAATTAATCAATTTTCTTCCTTACTTGAATAAAATTTAATAATTAACATTATTATCCCTCTCTATAACTTGTGTTGATATAATGATAGAATATTATTATTTTATCTTTTTATTTTATTCAAATTAACATCATTATCTTCATAATTTTTTATGAACAATATAAAAACATTGTAAATTACAATAAAATCAATTAACCTGTACTAATTAAAAATATTAAAGAATTGTATTCAATTGAGCATGATTTTTTTGTGGTCATAATATATTATTTTATTTTTATTATTTAATATGATGATTATTTGTTTCACATTTCTAATTTATAAAGATACAAATGTAAAAAAATAATAGTTTTCGGATTTTTCAGTTAAAAATATTTTAATACTTATTTTAACAATTTTAAAAATATATTATTTAAATTCAGACATTCAACTTTATTTATAATTTGGACAACTTCAAGAATAGATGTCCACTTCTCTCGAAAGGTATTGGGGGTGTTGAATTTGATTGGTGGCTAAAAATCTGCCTTTTTTTCCTCTCTTTTTTTTTTCTTCATAGTAAAAGTAAGCAAATAAAGATGGAATGAAGGTGCTAAAGACTGCCACACAAAATATTGACTAGCCTGATTAGGCTGATTTCAATTTCATGCTACAGCAGGATGCATCCCTTTCCATTATTAGTTATTATTAGC